>PVKN010014188.1:0-19366 GCA_004027915.1 Capromys pilorides | reverse complement strand
CACACATCCCTCTGTCTTTAGCTTCAATTCTGGTTTAGTGTTATTTTTATAACTGACAGAAAAAATAAGTTCCTTGAGAAGCTAGTCAGTGGGGCCTTCTTCACGTCTCGGGCAGAGAGCTCAAAGTCTTTGAAGGCTTTGAAAAAAAAAAAAATAATATCGAAAAATATTGTCACAGTTACTCTCTTTTCATTGCTGGGACAAACACCCAGCACTCAAAATGAAGGAAGGAAAGGTGTATTTAGTCCACAGTTAATGGAGGTTTCAGTTCATACTTGGCTGGCTCCAAGGCAGAGAATAAGTCTGTCTCCCTTATGTTGCATTCAGGCTGTCTGCTCCCAGCTGGGTGCAGCACTCACACCCATAATCCCAGTGGATCATGAGGTAACCACAAACTCTAAAAGTCTGCCCCATGACTTCATGAGGTTTTGAGGGGGCAACTAGACACAAATCATTACAAATATATTGTTGGTTGAGAATATAAATTTGTAATTACGTTTATTACATGTTCAAGTATAATTATTCCTTTGTCTTCCTCTTAATTCACGTCAATGTAGTTAGATTATAAATTAGTAGAAGGAAGGAACAGTACCTCTATGTCCTAGATTTTATAAGATTACTCAGATTTCAGATATTCTGCTCTGAGGTTCACTGAAATACCCAGATTGATCAGAAGAACTGGTTCATAGCTACACTGCGTACATGGGTGCATGTGCAGAAAGGTTTTTAATCAAAGCTTTGTGGTGATAGTAGTGGAACGTAGGGCTCAAAAAATAGGTCACATTTCCAGATGCTAGTGGTACCACCTAGTCAAGATCTCTTGCTGCAAAGGTTGAAAGGACTGTGGAGAAAAAAGAACCCTTCTCCACTATTGGTGGAAGTATAGACTGGTACAATCTATATGGATATCACTGTGGAGATTCCTCAAAAAACTAGGATTAGAGGTCCCATTCAACCCAGCTATTGCCCTTGTGGGTACTTTCTGGAAAAATTGAAAACATCATACCACAACAATACATGTGCACCCATGTTTATAGCAGCATAATTTCCATGGCTAAATCTTGGAAACAACCCAAATGCTCATCAACTGAAGAATGGATAAAGGAGATGTGGTATTTTTATACAATGGAGTATTAATTAGCTATAGAGGAGATAAATTTGAAGCTTTTATAGGTAATTGGATGCAGTTAGAGACCATACTCAAGTGAAATAGATCAGATCCCCAACTGCAAACATTGTAATGTCTTGCGAGTATAAGAACCTGAAAGAGTAAATAAAATCCGAAAGGTACAATAGATACTATGAAAGAAAAAGAAGCTACTCAAGGAAAAGGAATAACTGAGATAAGGGAAAAGAGAAAAAAAGAAGGAAGAGAAAAATTATGTATGTATATAAACAGATAGCTTGGATAATTATACTGCTGATTTCTGCTGGTCTATTGATAGGAGTAGTTAATGCTCAAATATTTTCTCTTTTTCTTTAAATTTTTAATAACTCTTTTGGATCAATTTTGTATATTTATATCTGATAATCTGAACAACTAATTTGAAAACAACAGTATGTATTTTAACAACAATTATTCAACTCCTATTATTTTGTTTAATGAAATTCTGTATCATTTACAATTTTTTTTTTTACTATTTTTAAATTCTCTTAAAAATTAACAAAAAGATCTGTGACAGTATGGTTCCCATGGGTGGAAGCCAGAAGGGTAGTAAACATCTCTCAATATCGTTCTGGAGAAGTTTTACTTGACAAAGTGAATTATACTCCAGTGTTGGCAGGGACTGTACAGATGTCTTACTTTCAGGAAATGATCCTCAGTCCATAAATTTGCCAAAACATGAACTTTAGTAAAATATCCATTACTGAACTTAGAATCATTCTGGAACTGCAAAGCTCCCTAATGACCTGAGATTTACTTTTTTACTTTCAGTTAATCTTTGCAAGTTAAGCGTTACTAATTTTCTTTTCCTCTTCACTTTTCTTGATATCCTCCCTTTCAGTGGTTCATCTGAAGAAGTCATCTTTTTGCTCCAACAGACTACTGCAGCAGTTTAAACAAGTTCACGTGCTTTGCTTTGGATTCTGGGCTTCAGTCCCTCACCCTCATTCCCTCACACAGCCACTGGGAAAGAAGCCGCTGGGTGGCACCTGGAGCAGCAGACAACCTGCTGTGATGCTCAGGAGCACCACTGACAGGTAGAGGGCAGAGCGATTTCCTCCATCAGGGCTGAACACTTGCACTCACAGAGAACATTTGTGTGCCATAAAAGTCTCAAGTAAGTGCTCACAGAAAGTCTCTCGGGCCTGAAAATGAAACTCCTGACTCTTGGAAAGGGTCAGGAGCTGGCAAAACATTCTGTTATCAGTGTTTAACCGGGTGAGGGCTATTTCTCCCTGAGTCTTTAGAAGCCTTTAATCTGCATTTAAAATTTTTTGTTTTCCTAGGAAAAGTAACTTCACCTGTGCACAGCCATTGGCCCACGGCCCCCTTTTTTGATATTTCTTTATTAGAGACATCAAAGTAATGTCAGGAAAACATTTGATGTATGTTTTTAGTATTTTTCCTTTCTGCTCTAGCCTTACCAAGGTTTTAAAAAATTATTCACAGAACAACTTGTTCCTTTCTGTTGTTAGCTTTTAAATATACCGTTTTGTCCCTTAAGAAGCACCGTTCTTTTCCTTGGCTTCCTTTGTGTGACCAGTTCCCGCTCAACTTCATGTCTTGAGCTCCCAGCACTGACATCATATTCAAGTGAACCCCTGTCCTTCCCTATTCATTCCTTAACACTTTCATCTCTCTCCCAATACTGCACCACCACTGCACCATAGCTATTCTCTCCAGAGCTTGACACTTACTAGGTGGTATGGCTTGTGTCTAGAGGTTCTCCAAAGCCTCATGTAGTCACTGGAGTGTGTTTCTAGAGTTTGAGATTAATTCATGACTCAGTGCTGGGATTAAAGGTGTGAGAGCTGCTGGGATTATGGGGTGGGTGAGTTCTGTATTGTCCCAGAGGCAGATAGACTGGACACATTATAAGGAAGGGGGAGAGGCTTGCTGCTGCTCCTTCCTTTTGCTCTTGCCCTTTCGCTGTTTTCCACCCCCATGCACTGCTGCCCTCTGCCATGTGTCACTCTGTCTTGGAGGTAGCTAAGTATGTACTAAAACCTCCACAAATTGAGAGCTAAATAAACCTTTCCTTCCTTAATTTTGGGTGTTATGTATTTTGTCCCAGCAACAAGAGAAAAGTAACTGAGAAACTAAGTAATTCAAACAATAGTTGCTGATCGAAAGAATACACGAAATGTTAAGGAATGAATAATAAGTGATTTCAGTTAGTATAAGTAGAGCAATTTTCAAATGTTTCTGTGGCTCATCACCATTTGGTGGGTGGAGTCCTTTGATAAAAATTCATATTTTCAGGTTTTGGCTGCAGAGATTTCACTCAGAACATAATAGTCCAGAGGCAGGCTATAGATATACTGAGTACTACAGAGTGTAAAATGTACATGACAGCAGACGTATGAGGATGAAGCAGTAAGTAGGCAGCAGGACGTGTTGGGGCCTACCATGCAATCTGGGCTTAACTACAATTACGATTCCTGGGAGGCAGTACAGGGGGGCTGAATTTTCTGGGAAACTGTAGCAAATAAGTAATAATGTAATTGTGTTCACCCTGCAAGATTTGTATTTAATTACTATGAAGTTTGTCCTCAGTTTTGGGATGGTTTTACAACTTTCCAGGTAATTCTAACATACTAACAAACTTAAGAACTACCAAGATAGGGGAAGAAATTTCTCCGTGTAATTTCACTATCCATTGTCTTGTCATATCTCTTGAATTGCAGTTGTATATTTGGGAAAAATCCTTTTAAAAACTACAAGTATCACAGGATGTTAACCAGAATGCTTAGAATAAAATTAGTGGCAACCCTAAGTTGCCGAGAGAATATGGGTGTCTCAGCTCCTCTTCTCTTGTTACTGGGACAAATACCCAACACCCAAAGTGAAGGAAGGAAAGGTTTATTTATTAAGCTCACAATTCCTGGAGGCTTCAGTCCATACTCAACAGGCTCTAAGGCTGAGTGGCACTGGGCAGAGAGCATCCAGTATCTGGTAGTGGAACAGCAATAATTGCATCAGAGTCAACAGAGGCAACAGAGAGAAGTCTGTCTCTGTGTCTCTCTTATATTATAGTCAGGATTTCTGCCTCAGGCGCTCTGCCTCAGGCCACACACATAATTCCAGCAGTACCCATAATCCAATTGTTGGGTCACCCATAATCCTAGTGGATCATAAGTTAATCTCAAATTCTAGAAGTTCCACCCCATGACTACACGAGGCTTTGAGGAGACAACTAGACACAACACATAACATTCTGTCCCTGAACCCCCAAAGTCTCATGCACAACCCTTTGTGCAAAACACATTTTAGTCCATCTCAAAGAGTAGCCAAAGTCTCAACAGTTTCAGCATTCTTGAAAAGTCCAAGTCCAAGTCTCCTCCAAGATCCAAGGCAAACTCTTCAGTGTGAGCCTATGTGCAAAAGAAAAGTTAAACACATCCAACATTCAAAGGCATAAGATAAACATTACCATTCCAAAAGTTGCAAACAACAGGGGAATACAAAACACTGATACCAACATAAGTCCAAATCCAGCAGGGCAGACATTAAATCCCATAATTCCAAGTGGAACATCTGAAGAATTCTGCACTGAGCTGTGAGCTCCAAAGGTATTGCATGGTTCTGCTCCTAAAGCATTCATGGAGGTAACTCCTATGGATTTTCTGTTAGGCTGGCTTTGCTCCCTCTTTGCAGTTTCCCTTAGATGATCCACATTTTTGTCTTTTCCAAACTTCTGGAGTTTCCACTGAATAGGCTTCTCACTCTCTGCTTCACACACTACCCTCTCAGGGACACACTGCCTGTCCTCCTGGGCTTTCTTCTGAAACCAAAGTGGAAGCTGTTTTAATCTCACAACTTCTGCATTCTGAATGTGCCTAAAACCAATGCCACATGGATCATGCCAAGGTCTGCTGTCAGTTGGAGCAGTAGCCAGGCTTCCTTCTCTCTTGGTTGTAGGGTCAAGTGCCTGGATTGATGAACACTTTGACCCTGATTCTGAAGAAGAAAATCTCATGGTGTTGTTGTTTTGGAACCTGGTTTGGCTGCTGCTGCCATTCTGGAACTTGGGGATCTGCGGTTTTCTTCTCAAGGCAAAGTCTCTCTCCCTTGCAATTCTGAGGATGCAAAGAGTGGAGATCTTCCACCTCCCGTAATGTCTTCACGCCATCCTTTCAATTCTCTGCCTCCTTCCCAGCAATGGAGATCCTTTCAGCTCTATCTTTGCAGTCCACAGCTTTCCTGGTGCTTCCTTTCTGGTCAAACTCACAACATTTTTAATTCATCTGCTTGGCTCTTTGCTCTTGATTTTCAACTAAATCTGGCTAAAAGCCCCCAATAACAACCATACCACTACCCCAATAGGTGGCTGCTTTGAAATATCTTTTGAAAGATTAATCAATCCACCATACTTAATCACAGTTTTAGGCAAAGTCTCTGAGCATGAGCAAAATCTGACAGACTTTTAGCCAAGCCATAGCATAAATCATCTGGAGTGCAACAACCAATGCAGCCCTTTTTGCCAGCAGACCCCCCCTCCCCAGACTGGACTTTATGTGAAGGCCTTTTGTAAGTCTTCTAGTCTGACGTGGGACCATAATCTCCCAAACAAAACAGCTGAAGCTGTTCCAGCTCTTCACATGTAGATGACTCTCTAAACCTTTCCTATCTCTTTCCATAAACCAGTCCCAAAAATTTATAATCCATATGATCAGGTTAGTCATGCAATGGCCCCACTCTTGTGGTATCAAATGCTATCTGAATTACTCTTCTCTCATTGCTGGGACAAATACCTGATACCCAAAATAAAGGAAGGAAAGGTTTATTAAGCTCACAGTTGCTGGAGGTTTCAGTCCATACTCGGCAGGCTCTAAGACTGAGTGGCACAGGGCAGAGAGCATCCAATACCTGGCAGTGGAACAGCAACAATTGCATCAGAGGCAACAAAGGCAATAGAGGCAACAGAGAGCAACAGAGGGAGTCCATTTCTTTGTCTCTTTTATATTACATCAGACTCTCTGCCTCTGGCTATCTGCCTCAGGCCACACCCATAATCCCAGCAGTACTCAGACCCATAATCCAATCTTGGATCACCCATAATCCCAGTGTATCATGAGTTAATCTCAAACTCTAGAAGTTCCCACCCATGAATACCTGAGGCTTTTGGGGGACAACTAGACAAAACCCATAACACTGGGGATACTAAATGTTTCCTGTATGAGAATACATGGCAATTTCTTGAAAAACTAACTGCACAACTACTATATGGTCCAGCACTTGCAAAGCTATATAGTTATCCCAACAAGGCAAGTTGACAGAAATCTTACCCTGAGATATTCCTAAAGATATTAAAGCTTTAACTTTAATAGCCAAATGTTGGGAACAAGCTAAATGCCCTTTAATGGGTGATTGGTTACATATACTCTGGTATGTCTGCATTATGAAATTATTTGGCAATGAAAATGAACAAATTATTGGCATATGTGAGACTCAGGTAAACGTCAAGAGTTGTGTGCTTAGTGAAAGAGAACAACCTCGTAAGGTTTCCTACTGCACAGTTCTAGTTATCCATTTTTTTTTTTTTTTGTATTTTAGGGAAGGGTCTACAGGGTCTCACTACTAGATCAGATTTGCAGTGATCCACCTGTTTTCAGCCTCCCAAGAGCAGGGATTACAGGATTGCACCACCATGCCCAGTCTCAATTGCCGTCTCAGCGTGCCCTGGAGAGGGGCCAGCACTAATATTTTTGCTAAGGTAAAACTATAGAAATGGATAACAGATTATTAGGAATGAATGGCTGTAACTACAAAATGATGGCCTAAGTAACCTGAGCAAGATTTCTTTTTCTTTGTGTGTGTGGTGATAGAACATTTCTGTATTCTTATGTCTGTAGGTTCAGAAATTTATATTGTGTATTAAATTACATAGAGTGACACAGCCACACTCACCATTCATATCTCATATTACTGTCCCCTTACTGTGTGGCAGCCAAAGTTCATAGTGTACGTAGAGTTAATTGTATCAGCATCAATTCCTAGGCTTGATATTGTATGTAAGATATAAAATGGAAGCATAGAAGCTTGGCTAAAGGTTCACAGGACTCAGTGCTATTTTTTAAGTCACTCATGTCTCTGCAATTATTTATTTATTTATTCATTTGGTATAGGGTCTTGCTACCCAGCTCAGGCATATACTGATCCTCCTACCTTAGCCTCCCCAGTGCTGGGGTTATAGGCATGTACCACCATGCCTGTGCTCCAAGCCAGCTTGGCATGCAGTGCCAGCAATAGAACTTGGGACCTTGTGCTCGCCAGGCAGGTGCTTAGACCACTGAGCTATCTCCCCAGCCCTCTGTAGTTATTTTAAAAATTTAAAAATTTGAGGTTTTGAATTTATATTTACTAGTTGCATTTTAAAATGTTTGATGCATAGGAATTTCATAGCTAGGTTTGAGATTTAAGTATCAAGAGAACATTTCATCTTAATTCAAGTCAAATTGTTCCTGTAATCAAATACCTAAGAAAGTCAATTTAAAGGAAAAGAAGCTTATTTTGGCTCATGTGGAAGTTGCAGTCCATGCAGGCTGGCTCCCGGGCAGAGACATCACAGTGCATGGTAGAAACATGTGCTCCGGTCATGGTAGTAGCTGTCCAGGAAGCAAAGAGCGGGGAAGGACCCTGGGAGAAAAGACTAGGCCCCAGACCCAGTCTTCTAAGTCATGCCTTCACTGCCTGCCCAGACACATCCACAGGTGGGGTTCACTAATTTTCTAGGTGTTTCTCAAGCCAGTCAAGTTGACAGTTGAGATTAGACATCACAATTATTTAATTCAATCAATTTTATTAAGCTTTTAATGATCTAAGAGACACAAAATAAATGAGATCAGTCCTCTGGCCATTAATCTCATGTTGTCCATCCAGTCAAGCACAACAATAAGTACATGGTTAAGACTTCAAAAATGGTATCCTTTGGCTAATTGCCCTATAGGTTTTTATGGTGATTTGGAGAACTCTCATTTATTTATTTATTTATTTTCTGTAGATAGGGCAGGGTCTACGGGGTGTTCAGGGCCTCACTACTAGATCCGACTTGTAGCAATCCACCTGTTTACAGACCCCCCAAGAGCTGGGATTATGGGTGTGTGACACCACATCCAGGGGGTGGGGCTGGCATGGCAGCCCTGGGAATTGAACCCCCTGCCCCTACACCTGCTTGCAGGTGTGAAAACTCTTATTTATATGCTGCATTTCCTTTGTCATTTTTTTTTTCTTTGACAAAATCAGATCCATAAAGAAAATACAAAGTATTTCCTGCTCTCTATGTTTTTAACTGATAAATGTTGGTAGAAATATTCTTATGCTCCATAAATTTATTTCAGTTTTTAAATTGAGAATGTGTTCTGTTTTATTGTTTTATATCAAAAGAATATATATATATATATATATATATATATATATATATATATATATATATATATTCAAACTGGGACAAATAATTTAAACTACTAAATGATATTCTTAGTTTTTAAAAAAATAATCGGTGAACTTAAATTTGTGGGAAGGACAGCAATTTTCATACTGTTTTGTTCTTGGTTCACCATTCTTGGACAGCTATTAGAAGCCAAGCATCATTCCAGTAAGTGAGAAAATCTTGTTTCCATGTACTAATGAGCCTTCTTACACACTGAGGTTGGCTGGGAGTCTTCTCAGGCTTACCTAGGTAATTGTAAGTGGCTGCATAGATGGCACTCTTTCCCTCAGGCTGCATGGTTTTCACAGAACAACACTCAAACATAATTTTTCCCAAGGTGAGCATCTAAACTTCACAAAGCTCACAAACAGTTGTGTCCGAAATGGCTCTGCAGGAAGTCAACAGGAAACAAAATCCCTGAGAGAGAATTTTCACCTTAGCCAGTTGACCACACCACTTTGATTTGGTGACTGGAATTGCAGTGTGCAGTGTTCTTAACTAGATAATTCATTTCACTCAAGTTACTAATGTCACCCATATTTAAGATGGATTTGCTTGATCCAAAGCCGTGAGTGGCAGATTTTGCTTCCCCCATATCAGAACTGTACTGCTGATTTGAGTAGCTATATGAGAAAAGATGCCTCTGACTACTTCAAAGAACATCAAAAGTGCTTCCCTGTTTTAGAATGCCTGCACTCTGTGGTAACAGATTGCTGATCTGTTGGAGGGCTTACTATGGGCTGAGCTAAGTGTGTCTCGGGCGTCTTCTCAGACCGTCTTCTGCATAACACTTGACAGAATTGGTTTGCAGCCTTTATAAATCATACCTAGCGAGTGTACTTACCAAGCTTGCCTAAGGTTACAGAGCCTGCAGGTATTAAACCCTGGATTTAATCCAGCCCACCTTTTCTTCAAGAACTCTTATCATAGTGAGTGGCTTAATAGCAATTGCTTTATAGGCAGCTCATTAAGAGAAGGGTGTCTGTATATAGTGCAGTCATTACACCAGAAGACATTTTTTCCAAGTCAATTAGCAATGGAACAGGGCACCAGTGACAACCTGAACCCTTGGAATATCAGCATGCCTGATATTTGGGGTGATTTGCCTTCTGTGTGGTATTGTGATGTCACTTTTGTTAGGGAGTTTAGGTATTCAGCTGAAAGCAGTCTGATAGTGATGAGTTTTTCAGTAATGCTTTATACAAAAGATGGATGCATGGCTTGGTGCCTCAGCTTACCAAGTGGCTCCTGTTTCCCACTACCCTTCCTTGGCCTCTTCCACCTAGTTTAGACTTGTCATGCTTTTCATTTGAAATTTTCAGGGGCTTATCGAGAGCCATTAATTTCACTATCTGCTTTTTCAATAGTTCTTTCTATCACTTTTGCCTTCTGGACCAAACTTTTGAACAAATGGACTTAGTAGGTGTCTACAGAGTGATCCACCCCACAGCATCAGAACACACACTCTTTTTAGCAGCGCTTGGGACATTCTCCAAAATAGACCACATACTAGCTTATAGAACATGCTTAAGTAAATGTAAAGGAATTGAAATTATTCCATGCATATTGTCAGATCATAGTGCAATGAAACTGGAAATCAACAGCAAAGGAAACCACAATAACTTCATAAACATATGGAAATTAAATAACACCCTCCACCCTCTGAGCAATAGTGGGCCACAGATGAAATTAAAAAAAGACTTTAGACAGTTTCTACAAGGATAATGACAATACAATATATCAGAACTTATGGTACATGATAATAGCAGTCCTGAGAGGAAAATTTATAGCAATGAATACCCATATCAGGAAAATAGAAGGGGTACAAATAAACAACTTATTGGTGAACCTCAAACTTCTAGAAAAAGAAGCACATGCTAAGCAAAACTCATACAAGGCAGGAAATTATAAAGATAAGATCAGAAATTTACATGTTATTTGTAAAAATTACAAAGAATTAATTAATTGAAGAGTTGGTTTTTTTTTTTTTGAAAAGTTAAATAAAATCAACAAACTTTTAGCCACCTTATCATCACTTTTACCTTTTAGTATATGTCAGTAGGAAAGCAGTGTAACAGCTTGAGAGAAGATTTGGATCCAGAGGGACCCAGTTAATATCCCAGGATAGGTACTTGCTGATACCTAGATACAAATTTTCATTTGACATCCTTGGGCCTCAGTTTCATCATCTGTAAAATGTAACGATGAGGCAATCTTGAGTTCCTGTGAAAATTAAATGAAATAATGAATGTAAAGTCAAATTTTTGACACAATGGAAGTGCTCAAATATTACTCATAAATAATTGTCAACCATAACAGTTCAGGTTTACCAATTTCTAATCCGTTATACTGGCTCTTTACATAATCTGGAGTTTCATTTTTCTTCACTAATCTCCAAGCTTTCTTAGTTTCAACACTGTTTAGCACCAATAAAGCCTTCTAAAACTTGCATTGCTCTGTATTCTAGTTGCCTAGCACTATAGTAATCCCTACATTCTTAACTTTCCCTGATACATTATTTAGCACCTGTGTAAACCTATGCAGCTGTGCTCAGCTGTGTCTAAATGTTTGCTATGTGCTGCTGTCATATTTATTTGTGTGATTCTGTGGATAGCCAATTCCTGTGTTAAACTCTAAGTGCCTCAGGGCTAAGAGTATATTTCCTATCTCTGCAACAAATCCAGATGTTTTTCCAAAATCAGTTTTCAAATGGGCTGAAACTTAGACTATAACTTGCTTTAATAAAATGGTAATGGCAAGTGTTTACACATCGTTTTCTAACTTAGGCATTATTTCCTACTGTAATTTCAGTAACAGCAATCATTCTACAGAAGTATTTAACTTAGGGGAATGTAGTTAATGATTTTCCACATTTGAGAATTTAAAAAAATAGAGTTCTACCACTGCTGAGATAAAGCAATAATAAGAAATAAAAGGTTAGTAATTGCTATTTTCTTTGCTTTTTGGTACTGAGGACCAAACTCCGGGCTTTCAGCTTGTTAGACAAGTGTTCTATTACTGAGCTAAATTCCCAGCCAATACTTGCTATTTTCACGAAAACATTGGACATTTCCTTTCACTAAGTAAGTGATTATTGATAGTTTGGATTAAAAATCAAGTCTTACTAATAGAAGTAATGAGATTTGTACCTTTAGAGCACTTAGTACATGAAAAGTGCCTTTCTAGGATCTTGTCTTGACATTTCAACCTCTTCAGCAATCCAGTAAAGTAGGTGACTTGCTTCTCCCCACGTGTACAAGGCCACTCAAGTGATAAAAGGCTCACCCATTGTCTAGTGTGCACGTAGATGGAAGGTGACACAGCTAAGCTCAGGACCCAAAACCATGCTTCTCACTAAGATATTCCACCTCCCACAAAAGAGAAGGGGTTTTGCAGATGATATATAAAGGTAATTGTGCAATAACCCCCTTTTTTTTTCTTCTACAATACAACTCCCTCTTCCTATTCAAAGCAAAAGAAATTCTTTTGGTATACAGAACTTGCTTAGGGTATATAAATAATGATAATTTCAGATATGTTGGATGGTTTTAAGAAACAGCAAAAACATTTTTCCCCCCTCAGAGGTTGCTTGTCTTTGTTTGCTCCTGTCCTCCGAAGGCCTGGTTCTGCGTTCGCCAGCGGTGTTGTCCTGCAGGGGTATTTCCCTGTCAGAGTGAAGCCATTAGGGACACTGCCTTATTACTTTTCATGAGGCTGGGAAAGAAACAATTTTTTCTTTCTCTCTCTTTACCCAATCTTCTGAGTTTTCCCTCCCCAGCTATATTCTTTTGGAATAATTAGCAGTGTAACATTTCTCAGGAGTGGAGCAACTTGAGCCCTCCCAGGGCACGGTCTGAGGAGACTGGCTCTCTGCACATACTCCACTCGCAGCTGTGAGGGGCCTGTTCTTGGCAGCTTCATGACTCTCCACTGAGCTTTCTGGATTTCAGGACCTTGAGATTGCAGGCCAAGCCTCTGCATGTTTTAATAATAAAACCATCCATTTGGTCCCTTCCAATTCCAAACATTCTGTGTCTCTCAACTTGGGGTTATAAGGGATCCAAGCACCTCTCGGTGGACCATGCTGTAGCTATTCTATAGAAGAATTCCTACATTTGTCCTGTTTCACAGCATGAGTGCTGAACACTTTGAAGTCACAGAAACACACTGCTTTCTGTGCTGTGCTGGGGGAGGGCAGAGGTGCTCTACAGGGTGTCCACCATAACTTGTTTGAAGCTCTTTCAAGGCCTGGCTTCTGGCAGGCAGCTGCCCTGTTGCGTACATAGTTTATAACTGTGTGTTCTGTTTCTTAAAAATGGCTTTTAAATTATGTGTTTAGGTTACTTAAAACCTGGATTTGACCTTGATTGAGAGATTTTTGAACCACAGCTCAATCTATGTTATGATTCACCAGCGCATTGCTGTCTGTAAGAAGTTCAAACCCTAGGAGAAGGTAATGCAAATAATATGGAGAGCAAGTCTTTAAGCATTTAAAAAACATGAACTTATTCAGACCTCACAACCATTCTGAGCAATAAGTTCCATTATCAGCCCTGTTTTTGAAATAGGAATAATGAATCTAAATAACTCATCCCAGGGTTCTCGCTAGTAAGCGACAAAAGCTGGATCCATCTGCTTTTAGCCCCATTTCTTCTGATGTCTTTTAAAAAAATATTCAGTAGATCAGTGAATTTCGTTTTTGCCTTAGTCTGCTTACAGAAGACTTTATATGTTTCTGTTTCTCAGACACAATGATACATATTCACGTATGTTAATCTAGAAGACTGGAGCCAAAAAAATTTGCAAATTATATCCAAAATCCAGGGAAAGAAAAAGCTTGGCACTTGGTGACACGACTGAAGATGGCACTCAGCAGGCTCCATTTCTTCCTCATCCCCAGGCAGCTCTTGTGCAGAGTGTCCTGGCATTATAATAAGCAGAGTACAGATATAGTTACCTGGGTACATATTCATGCATAATAGTTGCATTCGTCATAGGGGACTGGAACATATATGTACTGCATCTTGATGATTATTACTTTCTCTTCCTCTTTTCTTTCATTTTGACAGCTTTCCCCAGAGCATTTTCATATTTCTAAAAACCAGACAAACAAACAAATGAAATAACCCTCCTGTTTATTACTATTTATTTTTTACTTTGTTCACTAAATTATTTATATTTTGGTTTCCTCTAAAATAAGAGAAATCATGTGATATTTATGATCCTGTGTCTGACTTGTTTCACTGAGCATTAGGGCCTTGAGGTGCAGCTGTGTTCCCCACAATGACTTAGAACTATCCTTCTTTATGCCTCTACAGTATGTCACTGCTAGCTGTTGTCTTTCATTGTAGTATCAGCTATTGGAATATTTTGCTATAAATATGGATATGCATAACGGAAATATGGTGTCTTTCAGTTTTTCAGGATGATGCTTGGAAGAAGACAAGCTGATGAAATGCAATTTTTTAGTTTTTGAGAAATCTCCATATTGATTTCCTTAATGGTTGTGCTAGTTTACTTCATTCCCACCAATAATTTAGAAGAGTGCCTTTCCTCCTGTAGCTTGTGTGTTGTGTGTGTGTGTGTGTGTGTGTGTGTGTGTGTATTTTAGGGAAGAGTCCACAGGGTATTGAGGGTTTCATTACTAGATCGGGCTCATAGTGATTCGCCTGTTTACATCCTCTGAAGATCTGGGGTTACAGGCACACACCACCATGCCCAGTCTCAATTGCTGTCTCAGTGCACCTTGGGGGTGGGGCCAATATGGCAGGCCCAGAGATTAAGCCCCTGGCCCCTGCATCTGTTTGCAGGTGCTTTAATCTGCTGAGCTCTTTGTCCAGCCCCTCTGTAGCTTTTGATTTTATGATGACAGCCATTTTTTTGGGTGTAAAATAGAATCTCAGTATTGTTTTGCTTTGCATTTCTCTAGCATCCAGAAATGTTACACATTTTTCATATATTTATTGGCCATCTGTACTTCTATTGAGAAATGTCTTTCAGTTTTCCATTTGTAATTTAGTCTTTTATTAATTTAGTTCTGAATTCTTTTTATCTGGTTGGTCTATTTGTGTGAAATCTGCACTATGGTTGTATTCATGTGTATGTCTTTTTATGATCAATACCTTTGTTTTATGAAATTGTGTGTCAATATTTGGTGCACGTATATTTATAGTTGTTGTCTCACTGAATTGTTTTCTTTATCAGTATATAGTGGCTTTCTTTACCTTTTCCAAGAAGTTATGAGTTGAAGCCCACTTTGCCTGAAAATAGAACAGCTGTTCTTACTTGATTACAAGCTCTCATGGTATAGAGCCTTGCTCCTGTCTTTTTATTTTTGTGTACTTTGTGTGTGTAAGATGTGTCTTTTGGTGGCAACATATGGTTGGTTTTTATTTTTATTTATTTATTATTATTAAAGAGAATACAAAGTAGTAAAAACATGAGAAGTGATATCCAACTTTATCAAATAAATCAACAGGAATTCAACAGTGGTTACTGTACTGCACAATGTTGTCTTCAGATTAGTTGTTCAGATTATTATGAGAGGTAAGCAAGCAAAATTGGGAATAAAAGGTTATAAGAAATTTAAAAGGACAAGAAAAAAGAGAGAGAGAAATTTAAGTACCAACCACTCCTCTCTGTAGACCAGCAGGATTCAGCAGCACAAGTGTCAAAGCCACCATACATACATACATACATACATACATACATACATACATGAATATATCCTTCTCCCCCACCCTCCCTCCTCTGTCCTTTTCCTCATCTCAGTTTTTCGTTCCATTTGAACACATTCTTTCCCTTTCACAGTGTCTACTGTACCTTTCAGATTTTATTTTCTTTCAGTTCTTAATAGGGAGACAATACAGTGTTTGCATATGCTGGTCTGATTTATTTCACTTCTAAGTATGGTCTCTAGTTGCATCCATTCACCTATAAAAGCCTTGAATTTATCTTACTTTATAACTGACTAATGTTACATTGTGTAAAAATACCACATCTTTTTCATCCAGTCCTCAATTGATAGACATTTGGGTTGTTTTGAAGATTTAGCTATGACAAATTGTGCTGCTATAAACATAGTTGCTCATATATCACTGTGGTATGGTATTTTTAGTTGTTCTAGAAAATTACACATGGGCCTTGTGATGAATGTAATCATTATTTACTGCAAATGTACTATAAGTTCTATGCATGTGTATATAAAATATGTATATAAGAAATAAAAAAATAAAATAAAAAAAAATTCAGAGAAAGACCCAACCAAAAAGGAGAGCTACAGGCCAATATCTCTAATGGACATAGATGCAAAAATCCTTTGTTGATAAGTTTAGGATTACATTTTCAAATCTAATCAATGATATTGGGTCATTCAGAACTTTATATTTTCTTGATTCAGCTTTGGTAATACATATGTGCTTAGGAATCTGTCCATTTCTTCTGTATTTTCTATCCTGTGAGAATAAAGATTTTGGATGTAGATATTAACGATCTTCTGAATTTTTATAGGGTCTGTAGTGATTTTACCCTTTCTATTCCTTATTTGCATAAATCTGAATCTGTTTTCCTTCTTTTTTGATAAGATTGGGTGCTTATGAACTTCATTTGTTCTTTCAGAGAACCAAGTCTTCAACTTATTAATTGTTTGTATTGCTTTCTTCATCTCCATTGCATTATTTTTTTTTGATCTTTATAATTTCTTGCCTTCTTTGGGCTTTGGGTTTGACTTGCTCTTCTTTTCCTAGGAGCTTAAGGTACAACATAACATTGTTTATTTTGGCTCATTCTGTTTTTGATGTGAGAATATACCATTATAAATTTGCCTCTTAAGACAGTTTTCATTACATCCCACTTCCAGTAAGCTATATCTGTATCTTCATTAGATTGCAAATATTGTTTAATTTCATCTGTGACCCTGTAGTGGTTGATACCTTGTGTCAACTTGGCTGGATGACTCAGCGGCCTGGCTCCCTGTTGGTGGGATTCCTCCCTGCAGCAGGATCAGGGCCTGCCTAGGATATGATTGGCTCCTCCCTAGAGCAGGATCAAGGGCCCATGCTGGGGTATGATTGGATCACAGAGGCTTTCTAAAGGGCTGAGGAAAGAGTCAAGATGTCACTTCCTCGGAGAAGCTTCAGTCTTGGCAGTTGGCCTGGACTTCATCGTCTGGCTTGCAGCGCAGACTCTTCAGCCTCCAGCTTGGATCTTTTGCCATCCATTGCAGACTCTTCAGCATCCATCACAGACACTTCAGTCTTCTATTGCAGACCCATCAGCCGATGGATAGAGACTTACACGGAGCACTGCAGTGAGTTTCAGAACTCGGGATTGAATTCTCCAGTCTGGAGCATGCAGATGCCCTCTGCACACTTCCTCATCTGACTCTGTGGCTGAGTATTGTAAGTCAATCTTATAGCTCCTTATATATTGTATATTTTGTGTTAATATCCGTTCCTTATATTTTTCTGTTCCTCTAAGTAAAACCCTGACCAATACAGACCCATTGATTGTTCAGGAGAGTGTTATTTGATTTCCATGTGCTTATGGAATTTTTGCTGTTTCTTTTGTCAATAATTTCCAGTTTCATTGCACAATGGTCAGATACTGTATATGGAATAATTTCAATTTCTTTACATTTACTTAAGCATGCTCTACAAGCTAGTATATTGTCAGACAGAAAAATCTATTATGGTTGTGGTTCTTGCATTTGTTGTTTGCTTCCCTGTGACTTGACATTGGCTGTGTTGTTTTGGTGATATAGAACCTATTAGACCCCATCCCAGTCACTGTGGTGCAAGGAGAGAACAGTAGCTAGTCAAACAAGCGTTTGCAGAACCTGCAATCATATATTTTAAGACTCATTTTAAAAATTTCACATTTTTCAATAATTCATGAGTAAAATAGTACTGATGAGAAGTGAGTTTGATGACTGGTGAGGAAAGAGAAAGATCAGGAAGGAAATAGTTCAGAAATAGGAAATAGAAAATAGATAATAGTCAATGAAACAAAGAAGAGGTAGGACTTTGGTGGTATTTTTAATTTTGGCATTGGAGTGTGAAGGACATCTGGGAGGTTATTTTGGGAAAGCAGGAGAAGGCAAGAAGGGGTGAGGAGGTGTAAATGATTGTTAAAGGAAGCTGTTAGAAGCTCAAAACCAATTAATATGCTGACATTAAGCCTGTGTTTTAATCCCTTATACATGATTTTTGTTGAGGGTAAACTTGATATCACCATAAACTGAGGAACTAACCAATTTTTATTCTATTGCAAATATATGAGAGAAAAAAACCACTCATACAAAGGCATGGAAGTATATACTCCTTTCAGTCCTATTTATAATTCAGTCTTAATTTGACCAACATCTTCATTTTTAGTTCAAAAGTAGAGAAACCTCATCTTGTCATAGATGTAGGGGGCTGAGCTCAGGTTTTCTGTGATTAAGACTTCTTTTCTACCAGTGAGTTCAGAACACTGGGCTCCAGGTGGACCGCTGAATGGCTTCTCAGTCCCTCTGCAGACATTGCTCTACTAGGTTTCAGCTGTGCTCCTGTGGGCATACCTAACTGGAGACTTTCTTCTGTCTTATGAGAAGACACTTTCAATTGTACTGGAAAGGAGGGTGTGGTGAAACTGGTCCAATGATCTTTGGAGAGGCTTCCCTCCTCCCCATTGTAATTCCTGCAGATAGTGCTATGGGTGTGGACGAGCATACAATTCAATACCTTATGAACCCACTGCTCCTTCAAGCATTCTAGTTACACTAACTATACCTCTCAGGGAGTCTAGATCAGGCCCACAGACTCAATGGTATTCAGAGCTCAGAAGAGAGGCCTGTCTGCTATAATTCAGTAGCATTTGGAGCCTGTGAGAGAGAGCTCACACAGGCACTGAGGTCAGTAGCTTTGGTGGGTGGTGGAATGGATCCCACATGGGGATCAATTTCTCTGCATTTGGGGCATATGGTGAGTGGGTTGCCACACAGGCCTAGAACCCAGTCATGTTTACAGGTGCTGGGAGAGCTCCCACTGGAGTCTTTTCTCTATCCCAGGATCATACCAGTCATACCACTGCATGTCTCTGCAACTCACTGTTCACTAGTTGCTCAATGCCTGGTTCCAGGTGTCTATCCAGGACCATGTCCTATTTCTTTCTGTCGGTAGGGATCAGCAATTCTAACAGTCACTGCCCTCTGAGTGATTCTATGACTTCCTATAATGTGCAGAGCTCTACTCCTAAGAATAAGCCACTCTCTGGTCCCCCTTGGCCCTGAGTGGGAAGAGAGGTAGCGCATGTGGCACTGGGCAGGGGTTGCGCAGAAGGACACTGCACAGAAGGACACTGCTGCTTCCCTCAGCTTCCTTTCTTTTCCAAGATGTTCCCTGGATTAGAGCTTCAAGTAAGATAGAGGGAGGGGACTTTGGTTTGTCCTCTGAATGACTTTTATTGGAAGTTATCTAGTGGGCTTCTCCTTTGAGGTATCAGTTTACATTTTGATTTCTTGTTTGTTCCCCATTTCTGAGAACCTGAGGATCCTAGTTAAATTGTTTCCAAAACTTCCTTGAGCAATCCTGTCTCCAGCACACCACAATCTCTCTCCTAACTAGTGTTCTCAACTTGATTTTTAAATAATAAATTTAAGTATTTCTTTTTGTTTTGCTTACAAACCATCTTATGTTTTGTTCACACCAAAAGCAATTCCAGGTTGCACTGTAAAAGAAAACAACAAACTTTTGTGGTTCACACTATTGTTTTTTAAAGAGAATTATTCA
>PVKN010014187.1:0-19368 GCA_004027915.1 Capromys pilorides | reverse complement strand
GATAGTTGACTTGTCTATAAGGAAAGTTACCTGTTTTTCTCTGCTAATTTGTTTTAGAACTTGGAGCCTTAAAATTTAATATCATGAAAGTATATGGATGTAAGCAGGAATTTTATATTGCTATACATTATGCACAACCTGCTAAGTAGTAGCATGAACAATCAGTTGGAAATTCAGCCTAATCTCCTGGGAAGCATTTCACTTTTTAAAAAAGTTTAAGTTTAGGCAATTGATGGTTGAATCAGTTTTACGTAAAACTGGTTTTCTCAAATGCTCAAATAAAACCAAAAATAAATTGATTCTATTTTTTATTTTAAAAATAATAAAGAAAACAAAAATTATATAGAATTTCAAAACAAAATGATAGGAAATTGACAATGGCTATTGTGCTGCATATTGTTATTTTCGAAGTAATCGCTCAGATTATCAGATTTAGGCATGTAAGACTGATCAAACAATATAACCACTAACTGTTCCTTTCAGTGAACTAACCAAAATTAGTAGTACCATTTTCTTAGACATCTTATGTTTCTTCTTTTCTCCTTTTGACATCCCAGTTGTTTCTTTTTGAGCAGTTCAGGATCTATAAGGTCTACGGGGTCTCAGCATGTAGATTGGACTCGAAGTGATTCTCTTTTTTTCAGCCTCCCAAACACTGGAATTACAGGTGCATGCCATGATGCCCAGTCTCAGTTGCTATCTCATCAAGCCCCGGTGGTGGGGCCAGCATGGCATGTCAGGGGTCCCACCCCCACCACTGTGCTGTGCTTAAGCACACACTTCAATCTGCTGAGCTATCTGGCTGGCCAAGAGCAAATTCTTTCTCTTTCATAATATCTATTGTACCTTTTGCATCGTATTCACTGTTTCAGTTTCTTACATTAGGGAGACAATATGAAGTTTACATATGTGAGTCTGATTTGTTTCACTTACAGGTATGGTCTCTAGTTGCATCCATTTACCTCTCAAAGGCCTTGAATTTATCTTTCATTATAGCAGACTAGTAGTACTCCATTGTATAAAAATGTGTCCTTTGTATCCATTCCTGGTTGATGGGCATTTGGGTTGTTTCCAAGATTTAGCTGTTACAAATTGTGCTGTATAAATGTGAGTGCACATATGTCCTGTGATATGATGTTTTTAATTCTTGTGGGAAAACACCCAGAAGGGAAATGCCTGAGTTGAATGAGATCTCTAATCCTAGTTTCTTGATGAATCTCCACACTGATTTCCACAGTGGTTGTACCAGTCTACCCTACCATCAACAATGGAGAAGTGTTCCTCTTTGCTCACAGCCTGCCAGAATTTGTTATTGGTTAATTTCTTGATGACAGCCAATGTTGAACATTTTTCACGTATTTATTTGATATTTGTCTGTCTTTCTTTCTTTCTTCTTCTTCTTCTTCTTTTTTTTTTTTTTTTTTTGTGGGACCAGGGTTTGAACTCATGACTTGGAACTTGCCAGGAGCTATCTCCCCAGCAGCATTTGTATTTCTTTTTATGAGAAGTGTGTATTTGTCTCTCATGCCTACTTTTGGAGTTCTATATGCTTCACTTATGTGTATGTGTGATTCTTTTCTTATGCTTGGGAAATTTTCTGCTACTACTTCTGCAAATAGTAGAATGTCATTTGATTGACTCCTGCTTTTTGTTGACACTTGCGAGTCTTATATTGTTTTGCTTTGCACCATCTTGCATCTGTTGAAGTGTTACTTTCTGGTTCCTTATTATTTTTAAGAGTTCTTTCTTTTCATGTTTGTGAGCTGCAGTCCTGTCTTCAAGGTCTGAAAGTCTATCTTCAGTTTCATCCAGTGTTGCCAGCTTTCAGTGGAATTTTTAATATCCTGAATGTGCCTTTGAATATGTTTCATACATTCCAGTTCTTTCCTATAGTGTTCATTCAAGGTTTCCATCATTTTCCCATTCTCCTCTATTTTTTTAAAATCTATTTCTTCTTTAGATATGCTCAGCAATTTTTTTTGTTATGGTTGTAATTTCTTTTTATACCTGAGAAAGTATTTGTGAATTTCTGATTTGATTTCCTCTATAGCTTCATGGAGTTGCTTCTTTACTTCAACTGTTACCATTTCAGAAATTTCACTGTGTGACTTGCAATTTCTTCTATGTTGATATCTCCTGGACTTGTTCTGAGTGGGTTGGAGGTCTGAGATTATATTTTACTTCATTTGGACATTTTGTACTTCAAAATTTTTTATTTTGTTTTTGTAAGTTTTGACAATGTGTAGCTGTATCACTAGTATCGAGACTTCTCTGTTTTTCAGAGCTATCTTCTGTGTGTAAGACATTTTTAATTGTGTCTGACTCAATATCCTGCCTTCCCAATTAATTGAGTGGAATGTCGGCTTCAGTTTGCTCTAGTGTTGTGGTGTAGGTTATTGTGAGGTTATTACTCCAGAGCTTCTCAATATTGTCACACAAGGGAGAATAATTGATTACAACAGATGGGACATCCTAGCGGCAGCAGTACAGTTAGCAATAATGATAGTATCAAGCACAATTTAGAAACTGGCAAACTGAAAACTATTGATTTTGTACTTTAGATCATAGGAGCAAAGTCTATAGTTATATAACAGAATCCATCGTAAATTAACAGTTTGTATGCAAAGTGATTCCCCTTGTTAGTGTGGGTTTTCTCTGGGTTCCTCCAGAAAACCAGTTGCTGTTTCCCAGGTGCTTTCCATGCTTCCGGCCCATCCTGTGGTGTAGGGAGATGGGTCAGGCATCTGGATTTCTCTTCATCTGGGTTTCCACCCCTTGGTGTTGGGTGATGATGAGTCAGGTGTCTCCCCTCCCTTGTGGCTCAGCACAGCTCACCAGGGCTCTCTCAGTGACAGAGGGGCAGTGGGTAAGGTCTCTCTCCTCCCTGGCAGCTCAGGGTAGCTCACCAGGACTCCCTTGATGACGGAGGGGCCAATGCATGGATTCTAGACAGATAATTTTGATATAAATAAAATAGTCATATTGTTAATTTGTTACCTTAGTTTTGCCTTTGTTGAGGGCCGTATTCTTATGCCCTTTGTTATTTCTCCGAAAACGGAGTCCTAAAGTTTCAAGTAGATTTTCTGTATTCCATTTTGATATGCTATACTTTTTTTAAAGAAAACTAAACATCTTTGCTTTCAGTGTGATTCATTATAATTTGTATTCTGGTTCCTGTGGAGACTACATCTTCCCCTCAGAACTCTTAGGTTAGTGCAAAACAAAAGGTGGCCTCCTTGGTAAGGAAGTCTTGCAGCAGGCTCTGGATCCTGAGTCGAAATTCCTCCATGAAAGTCACCTTCTGGGTTTCAGCCTCATAGTTCATCTGTCAGCTCTAGACTGACTTGCCTCTAGGACAGCACCTAGGAGCACCCACGCATTGCTTGAGCTTATAATTTATAACCTCATTTTGTAGCTTTGAAGGTACGTGCTTTTCCAGCCACCTGATAACAGTGCTCCACAGTGCAGTCATGACTGAGGTTGGCCACTGAGTCAGAAGCTGCCTTCTCCAGCCCTTCTTGCACCTGGGGGAAGCCATGAGCTGGATTCTTGTCTGTATAGTGTGAGTGGTGGTGGTTGTGTGTGTCATATCTGGGACAAGGTCACATTTGAGATGCTTCTGTGCCTTTTCCTGCATGAAAGATCTAAAAGGACATGGCAAAGACACCAGGTATTGGGGCCCTGGCCCCCAAAGGCCCATCTATTTCTTCAGGGCTACAATGACAGAATAAAACACAGACAAGAGATATATTTTAGTTACAAAGGATTCCAGGATGGTCAAAGCCCAATGGCAGGCTAGGACATGAGGCACTAGTGTCCTTGGACTTTTTTTTAGGTACATAGCTTGATTGGAGGTGTGCTGGTGGGGTACAGAGAGTGGTGGAGATGAACTGCTAGCCTAGTCAAGGTTTAAAAATTGAGGAACAATGTTGTTTTGGAAAGCACACAGGAGCACATAACGGTTAACTAGTAGTCTGGTTATCTGCTACCTAGACTACTGAGCTAGAAGGAATTTGCTTGAGTCAGTGTCCTTAGCTGTCATGTTAGCTTGCTTTGTGGCACCAGAATTTCACAAACTGTTAGCTGATCTCAGCTCTGGCCTTTAGCTTAAAGATTAATCTGTCTTAAACCAACTAAGATTTTTGTTGCAAGTCATATAGGCCTCGGATAGACTCTCGATTTTACTTTTATTATGCGTTAATATTAATTACTGCGTGCTCTGTACTGCCTCAAGTTGATCCTCAGAAACTGGAGTCCCTGGATGATTATTTGGTACAAAGTTGCCTGCTAGTAGAACCTCACTCTGCTCTATATAGTTAGGCAAAACTGACTCTTCTGTGTTGAGCCACTGAAGTTTTGGGGAACCTTGTTAGGGTAGACAGCATCTTCCTGGTGCAGAGGCTCGCCTATGATATAATATGAGGTTGAAAAAGAAGATCTGTAGTTAGAAAATATGTTAGAGTGTCTGTCCTACAGTTGCATAGCTTTACAGTTCTTACTTCTCCTTTTCTGTCCCTTTCTCCTTTGTATTATCCTTTGCTGATGCTAATGAGCCTCACTGCCATGATTACTAATACAGCCATTCTGAGTATATTTTGAAAAAAATAAAAACAGGCTCGACCCCAGTACGTTTTATTGTTGTTTTCTGAAATGATGCTAGAAATACCATACCAAAGTAGTGAGTGTCATTTGGAGAGCAGAAGCAGAAGTGTTCCAGGGCATGGGAGACCAAGCGTCCTTAGGAGAACTGAGAAGTCCCTTTGTCTAAGTCTTTTCTACTCAAGGTCCCTTTGGAGCACAGTACCTTTGAACTGTCTCCCTAACGTCATAGCTTTCTTAGGAGGATTAAGTGAGAAAATGTAGATTGAGTGCATGGTCTCTCATTTTACCATCACTTAAGTATTTATGGTCATCATAATTGTACAATGAAATGGGGTTTTGGAAAATCTAGTCCTATTATTCATTCACTGCAGGTACACTGTAACTTATTTTTTAAAAAATAAAACAATAAATTTTTATTTTCATTTATTTATTTATTTATTTTAAGGGAAGGGTCTACAGGGTGGTCAGGGTCTCACTACTAGATCAGACTCCTAGTGATCCACCTGTTTACAGCCTCCCAAGAGCTGGGATTACAGGCACGCGCCACCAGGCTCAATTGCCGTCTCAGCATGCCCGAGAGGCAGGGCTGGCATGGCAGGCCCTGAGGATCGTAGCCTTGGCCCCTGTGCCTGCTTGCAGGTGCTTTAATCCGCTGAGCTATTCAGCTGGCCCTAAAACAATAAATTTTTAACAAAAAACTTTACAGATTTTCTTCCTATGTCAGTTTGACTGCTTTCCAGGAGTTGATGTGAAGTTGACTCAATCTTACTAATGTGCCCTTTCCGTACTGTTGGACAGGTTACTTCTGAGGAGGGTTCTTCAAGCTAATTTATCTTTTTTTGATGAGTGTTGTGATTAGTATAAAAATGTATAGTCCCACTATAAATACTTCAAGATATAATCTTTGGATATAATGTCCAAAGATCAGTATTTATCAGTATTCTCTCAGTGGTTTTAAATGTCTAGCTAAAGTTTACAACCTTCAAGTTAATCCCTCAGTGTGACATAGGTTTTTGTTATCTTTGGTCCCTTTTGTTGGCCCTTTCCAGGCTCGAAAGTCCCCCACACTCTTGACTCTGTTCAACCAGAGAACATCAGTGAACCCCTGAATTCCAATGGCTTAGTTCAACAGACATGTATTTGTAGTTCACGTAAAATCCAATCCCTCATCCAGTTTATAAAGGGTTCCAAGCTCTCTTTACTCTGTAGCCACTGAATATCAACATACTGTCCTTGCATGGCTTTCTATGCCTGAGAAAGTGCAGGGAGAGGGACACACTAGCTCTTAAAAGCCTCTCCTAGAAATGCCAAAGGTCACATTTCTCCATGGCCCATTGGTGAGCATTGGTAACAGGACTGTCTCCATTATGATGCAGAGGACACTGGCAATCTGATAAGTATTAAGTCTTAATTCTTGCATGGTGGTCTCTTGTTTGAGTTCTTCCTAGGCCCTAGAACCTGACACATGATGTGTGCACTTAGCTATTTGCTGTGGAGGACCACCTGAGCAGCTCTCCTTGAAGGAAGAGCCACTGTCTCTATTTTGACTGAGCCTGACCCTATTTCCTTGTATTGATATGTACAGAGCTGGCTAGGACTTTTGTTTATTTTTTCAACTGGCCTTAAGCAATGTGTATTGGTCTAACTGAGGTGCTGGTGATAGTCCTTGAAGGTGGCATGCATGTTTCCCTGGTAACCTATACCTGCTGCTCCTTAATGTGAGCCGGGTTGAGACAGGAGGAAGAGCCAATGCTCTGCCAGCTGGGACTGAGCCTGGAGACAGAGGCTGTGACTTCCTGGGGCTTGAGGGACTACATCAAAGCTGAAGCACCAGACTGCCCCAAACATTAGACACCATCTCAATAGCATCATGCAGATTACTCTCTCTGCATATCCTCTGCATATGGCAGAAGTAAATGCAGGCCCCCCCCACCTAGCTCAGCTCACAGTACTCACCTACCTCCCACAGTTCTCGGTCATTCCTCCTCAAGCCACTCCTCCACTGAATAAAACCAGGTGAGGCCTTAGGTCACTCTCTTTGTTCTGGAAAGCCATCTTCATGGCTGGCCTTAGGGCCCCTTGGCTCCCCAGTAATTATAAATATACTTTAGCATCTTTGCTTTCACCCTGGATTGCAGTGGGAGTAGCAGATTGGAATTAACTTGATGAGATTCCAATAACATCTTTGGGATTACAAGTACTGACTTCTTGGACTGAGATGAGAACCTGGAAGGACTCCTACAAAAATATCATAGTTAATATTGAGGTATCCCCAAAATCTCTGTGATTTAAAGAAATATTTTATGCTTATGTAAGTTTTACCTATGAGAGAAGGTATATGGAATTTCTCTGTTCCTTTGCAACTTCCTACAGATGGATGACTAATGTCACCTATATGACAGACAGACAGACAGACAGACAAAAGCAGAGGCCTGAGCACCATGGCGTGTCTTGCTCACATTCCTGTCCAGGTATGGGGGCCAAAGAATTCTGCTCCACACAGTCTACACACAAGGACCAGGCTAAGGGAGGCTTCACCTCTGGTACTTGACAAAATAGATGAGAAATAGGAAAGGCACATACTCAGTTTTAAAATTTCCACCCTGAAGAGGCATATGAAGGTGGCCAAAACATATGACATACATTTAAGTTATTCTAAACTATTACAGTAAAGGATATATTGCCATTGGAGCAATTCCCAAAGATCTCTGTGCGTGTGTGTGTGTGTGTGTGTGTGTGTGTGTGTGTGTGTGCGTGTGTGTGTGTGTATTGTATCTGGCATAGGGTCTCACCATGCAACTCAGACACACAGGGATCCTCCTGTTTCAGCTTCCCCAGAACTGGGATCACAGGCATGTGCTACCACACCTTGACTTGGTGGCCAGCTCAGCATACCCGGGGGCGTGGCCGGTGTGGCCTGTGGTGCTGGCATGGAACTCAGTCCCTGCACTTGCCTAACCCAAAGCTTTCTTTCAGGTCTTTAGTTGCACTGCTGTGGATGCCTCAGTGTCCACAGAATGTTCACCTCTCGTGGTCATTGTGACTTTAGGAAAGAGCCATGAGTTGCACACTACTAGATCTGGTGGATAAGGTGGAGAGGACACACAATGAGCTAACGAGCCCGCTTTCCACTGGATGGCACTTGCTAGCAGCAGTCACCATATATATATTTTTTAATTGTGCTTTGTATAGACACTTACTAAAAAGGACTTCAGAACTGCTTCAAAAAGTGAGAACAATAAGGAAATTCATCCAAGCAAGGTGGGGCACTTATTAGCATTGTTTCATCAACTGGAATTTTTTTTATTTAAACATAAATGTTTGATTTGTCTTCTCATTCATGTTCCATTGGCCAAACTGTAAGTCTCCAACTGGGCTCCTCTCCCAGCCCCCAGCCTGCTTGCCAGTGGGAGCAGGGAATTCAGCTCAGCACCTAAGGCTGTCGGAAAATAAGCTAGGACAGGGAAGTGTGCCGATCCTGGGGACATCTGGAGACACAGAATATTTGACAAGTTCCCTTCCAAGGACTCAGCCCATGGAGCTGCCACATGGCCAGAGAGCTCCGATCATAGGTGGTCACCTCTTCCCACCTAATGTTCCTGTCATCTCTCCATCCCTATAAAGGGACACACTTCTCTCTTTAGGGCAGAGGTCATATTGTTGTAGGTAGCTAAATTAGATAAAAATATTATAGGCAGTTAGACAGGCCAGGCCCTCAACGATGACATGGAAGACAAGGTGATTTTACAACTAGAGACAGACACTCCTCTGCTGTGGGACAGTACAAAGAGCTAATACTCCACACAGCCAGCTGGGAATGAGCCTGTAGACAAAGGCTCTGATGTCCTGGGGCTTGAAAGGTTACATCAAAGCTGAAGCACCAGACTACCCAAAACATTAGATACCATCTCAATAGCATCATGCAGATTAGTCTCTCTGCATATGGCAGAGGCAAATGCAGGCCCCCACCTAGCTCAGCTCACAGTGCTCACCTACCTCCCACAGTTCTCAGTCATTCCTCCTCAAGCCACTCCTCTACTGAATAAAGCTGGGTGAGGCCCTGGGTTGGTCCCTTTGTTCCAGAGAACCATCTTTGTGGCTGGACTGAGAGCCCTTTGGCTCCCCAATAATTATAAATATGTTTTAGTGTCTTCATTTTCACCATGGGTTGCATGGGAAGTAGATTGGTATTAACTTGGTGAGATTCCAATAATGTAACTTCGGGATTACAAATACTGACTTCTGGGATCATAATGAGGACCTAGGAGGGTCTCCTACAATTTGCTTGTACCTCATAACTGAATTTAAGCCTCTGCGGATATAGCTTTTTATTCACTGTTGTATCTGTGGTGAGCGTAATGAAGCCTGGTGGTGAGGTTTCCATGAACATTTGATGAATAAATTAATGGTGACTCCAGACATGTAGGAAAGGCTGCTGCTGAAATATGTTATGAACTCTATAATTGTGTGCTGGTCTGCTTTATAATTTGAACTTTTTTCCTGAAGCTCATTTAAATGTTATCGAGTCCAGTGAAAGGTTAAAGAATAATGGGCCAATTTAGAAGAGAACATTGTGAGTGGCTCACCTACTGTTACTCATGAGAAGCATTATCTCTTGGTTCTGCACTCCTGGAGTCGTCACCCTAAGAAAGGGCAAGTGTAGTCAGCAGAGAAGATGCTTTCTGAGCTTTAACTGAGGTCATCAGTAATGGATCTGAGTTGACAAAGCAGGTTATGTCACTGTAGGCCTGTCTTCTGTCTTTGCTGAGCTGAGCCTGTTGATTTTTTACAAGACCAGCTTATTGAAACTGGTCTTATAACCCCAATGAGATGGAAAATTTTCCACATGAGTGAATCTTGTTATTTTGAATATAGTCAAACTCACTTTAAAACAAAGTTTGACATAAAGGTGCATTAGAGATAAGCAGCATTATTCATGATTAAGGCATCAACTCTGGGATAAGGAAGATTTGGGTTTGAATCCAGCTCCTGCATTTTACTGGCCTAGAATTTCCCAAGCCTTATCTTTCTAATGTTAGGAATAATTTCTACTCTCTAGAATTATAATCAGACATAAACTGAATGATATCTTAAGTGCTTAGGTTGGTAGAAGACCTGACACATTGTAAATGGCAGTAACTATTCTCACCTTCTGAGATTGGACTGTGGGTAGTGTGTTAGCCACAGCTGGATAACTGGGTCATAGTCAGTTGTGGGGTTATTCAAGGACATGGAGCGAGCTCATGTAGCATCAAGCCCAGTTGTCCTTGGGGGCTTAGTACTTGGGCCTGGTGTTCCCTGGGCCTGCTCTGCCTTAGGCCTGTGGGGAAGAGCTGCGCTCTACGTGGGCCAACCAGCATCCCACTTGCTCAACATTCATGTTCCCCATGTCCACCTGATGTGAATCTCGCTTGTCAGAATCTTCCTCAGGCATATTATTCCTCCTCACAGCCAGCATGTGGCTTAAGTTCCCATTCTGGTCCTGTGAATTATGACCAGCCCATCAGATGGCTTTTTCTTGACCCAAGAGAATGCCCAAGGCAGAGCACCTATGCATAAATAACCTCCAGAGTCCCTTCTGTTGAAACAGGACTGAATAGTGGCTGAGTTTCTAGTTTTGCAGCCTTCTCTCCTCTACATCTCAAAGCAAAGCACTGCAGCCAGAGCAGCTACCTTCTGAACAATGAGGTCCTTCAGGAAGAATATTGGGAGCAAAGTTCAGTTTGGTTCCCACAGGGATGAACATGGAAATCCTTGAGAATCCATTTCTTTACATAAATTCCTCAGAGGGTTGCTGTTTTGTTAAAAAAAAAATCTTATTTTCATTATAAGCTTTCAGTTATCCTGCAGAAAGTGAGCTTCATGTGCTTCCAATTCAGGTCAAGCTTTTAGCTGCCTGGAATGCCTGCAAGGTGGGCGGATTGCACCAGTCAGGAGATAGTGGCATTTTGTCGCTTCATAAGGAGGTTTTTTATAATAATGTGCTTGCTTGGTGCATTTTGCTTCATTTTTTTTGTCCAAATATCCATGTTTTTAAAAACAATCATGTACCAGTGCACTCCAAAAAGCCACATAGAATATTTCAAAAGCGCTGGCCAGCTATTGCCACCATGAATAGTGTGTATTTTGATCACCCTCCAGGGATGATGAGGTAAAGACTGGCCCCACAGATACTACTTCACTCTCACCTGTGATTTGAAATGAGTCTTCATGTTTCTGTTTTTTAAAAATGTTTAAAGTGGGTTATAATGCCAAATTGCATTCATAGGTCAGCAAGAACAATATAATGAATTTCTATACAGCGGTAGCAATTTAACAATTGTATTGGTCTTTTCTGCTCTTGAAAGAAGCATTTTATCTTTTTTAAAATTAATTAATTTATTAATTTATTTTTGTCTTTTTGAGACAGGGTCTCACTATGTGGTTCAGGCTGGCCTTGAGCTCACTTTTGTAGCCCAGGCTGGTCTCAAACTTGCACTGATCCTCCTGCCTCAGCCTCCCAAGTGCTGGGATTGCAGGTGTGCACCACCACGCCTGGCTGGAAGAAGCATTTTAAAATGAAGTCTTAGCCATCAAGATACCTCTAAATGTGTCTGTGTATGTCACTAAAAACAGAAATTTTCTTCTTACATAATCATAGGACTATTAATAATAAATACTTCAGCACCATCAGTTTCTCAGTTCATATTCGCATTGCCCTAATAATTCCTTCTAATGAGTTTTTTTTTTCCTTGACTTGGTCACTTAATTAGCCAGTGAGCAAATTTCTCTCAACTTCTGGTTTTCCACTGTCTTGACTATAATGAGCAAGGGAAAGTTCTCTGCATGTTACAAAATAATCAGGTGCGTTTCCCTTATCCTAAGTATTCTGTTGTGGTTCCCAAACACACAGAGTCCTCGACTGGATTCTTCACTGCTCACTTGTCTGCATGATTCTACTTTTGATTCTCTTCTTGACTTCTTGGTAGGCAGAATTTGATCATCTCTGAACGCTGATCCAGCGATAACATAAATGAATATTCTGTGACTTCTTTTTAGGTGAACTCTTCAAACAGTATTTACAAAACAGATGGTTTACTGTGTTGATTGTGTAGCTTACAGATGTTGAAAGTCTCCTACCTGGAAGCCTGTGTGTATTTGTGTGCCTTGCAGTACTCTTCTGGGCTTTCCCAGAGCGCTGTGCCAGTGGAACCACCATTGTGACTTCAGGGAGAAAGTGACGAGCCACCCGTCTAATGCTGGAGCTGTTGGAACAGTTAGTGTTTACACCTTGTGCAATGCCAGTTGTACTTCAACATTATCCAAAAATATCGTGCAAAGGTATTTAAAAAGGAGAAAAACAAATCTGTTTTTTAAAGTGTTTTTCTGAGGGTTGCTGCTGTTGCCGTGGAAACCAGAGAAGCAGATTTTCATGGCTTTGTTGTGCTAAGCCTGTTTTTGAACAGATTCCTGAGAGGGTCCCCCCCCACCCCCCACTCTGGATGGTTTTGTCAAACATCACCTCACCTGCATATTATTAATATATCCTTTGTGTGAAAGCACGTTAGGTGCTAATGCTTGGAATTGTTTTTAGCAAACGAAGTTAACAATACAGGGTTCATTTTTCATCTGCATGTTTTAAAATAGACATCCTGTACTCGCTGTTAACAGAGAGCTCAGCTTAGAGCACACAGAAATGTTAGTTTAATATTTTAGTGCCATCTGCTGTAAGTTTCATGGCATTCTATCGCATCTGGCTTACTTATAGTCTCTCTCTCTCTCTCTCTCTCTCTCTCTCTCTCTTTCTTTCTTTCTTTCTTTTTTTGTTTTTTGTCTTAGTAGAATACAGCAAATCTCTTTCCAGATCTGCCATACTTACTGGCCTTGTTTCTTCCCCTGATCTGGATGAAGCTATGGTCAAAGGAATATGTTTTCTTGGCTCTTGGTATTCATTTCCTGAAGATTTCTGCTCTAGCCCTGTGTGTATGTGTGTGTGTGTGTGTGTGTGTGTATGTGTGTGTGAGTGATGGTGTGTTTTAATTATCAAGCAGTTAAGTCATTATCATACTACTTTATCTCAAGCAGCAGGCTGGCACTCAGTGAGTGAAGATTTGTCATTTCAGTAACATCGCTGTGTAAATAATTTTTGAGAACCAGATCCATGCCAGGCTTGTTTCTATACTTTCCTAGAGGCAGAGGCAAAGAACAGGCTGACTTGCTGCTGTCATGCGCTAGAAAATGATGATGTACAAACAAACACACATGATGGGTTTGTTATTAGATGTACATAATAAATATGTGTAATACACATAAATGTACATATGCTATGAAATGAAAAATGAAATGGGCTGGGGGAAGTATTTTAAATAGCATAGTCAAGGAAGGCTTGATCAACACTAGAACAGGCTTTGCTAACATGTTGAGGTTGCTAAGAAAGAAAAGATGTGTTCCTCACACCTGGGCCTCCAGATTCCTGTTGAACATGAATTCATCTCACTGTAAACTAATTTTCTCTCAGCACTAGCCAGGAGTGTTACACAGATGAAAAGCAAACCTGGCCTTTGAAAGCAGTTGCAGAGTTTCCACTGTTCGGAGCTAGGTTGGCCCTGATCTCAGCTCCCAGATGGATCTCCAGCTCAGCAGATGCGCAGAGCACCTGGGCGAGTGCTGGGTTCCCCTGGGACGCCCAGAGACCTGCTTGATGGGAGTGGCTTTTTGACTGAATGCTTCACCAACTGCTGACCCATAAAGGGACTAGAATCAATGCATACAGAACATTTTAATACCATCTCGGGTAATTTTCACTCAAAATGCTTTCAGTGTAAGTGGTATTAGATTTCAGATGTGGAAAAAGTTCTGTAACGTCCAGCACATGTTTCTTACGGTCTTTCAAGGCCAGTATGTGCTGAACATTGAATGGCATGGCGCTAATGTCCCCGTCATTACAACATTCTGAAGTCACATAATTAGAATAATGGTCTAATAATAATTAGAATAATGGTGGATCCCACTGTGGGTGTCTGTGCGTGTGTGTGTGCATGCGCACACGTGAGTGGCACATATGTGCACATACACACATGTACGTGGTTCAGGTATTTAAGAATCAAGTATGGGACTGGGCTGTGGCTGAGGTAGCTCTGATGAATAAGGCATGGTTTTGGCCCGGAAGGCATTTGTTGAGACACATACAATGTGATCAAATAATACAATAATTTTTAAATTTTTTAAATTGCTACTGTAAAAGACACACTGTCATTAATTCTCCTCAAAGTACCTCACCTTGCTGCAAGTATGTTGATGTCTTTGGTCCTGCCACTTTCTGAAGCAGATCTGGAAGCCTTCTTTCCTATGTGTTTTTAGTTGTTATCATTTCTATTTCAGTCCTGAGTTGAGTAAAAGCATTTGTCCTCATGGCCATTTTGACTTTGGGGAAGAGCCAGAAGTTTTACTGCACCAGATCTGATGAATAAAATGATTGAGGGCACACAGTAATATTTCTTTTTTATTATTGTTGACAGAAATTGTCCTAAGTGTTTGATAACATTACATGATCAAAAATATGGTGAACGTTAGCATTTTTAAAATATTTTACAAGTCAAAGACACATTGTCATCTGTCCTCTTAACGATCAGGATACTCCTCATTTTAAAGGCATGTATACCATCATCTTGGCAGTGAGTTTTTTATTATTATAATTTTTTTGAATTTAAACATTTTCTATATTATTTTAATCATGTGTAGACAAACCAGTGCAATACAGTATTGTACAGGCAATGAAAGCAGTAACAGCCCTCTGCTACTGATTTATTTCGTAAAGCTTGCGATGCCACCTTTCTGATCCTTCTCTGACCATTTTTTTAATATCTTCTAAAAATCTGGGGCAAGGAGAATTGGTAGCAGACTAATGACTTCCATCCCTTCTATACTTTAGGGAGGAAGGTGGGGTTGACACAAAGTAGTGACAGCAATTTTTTGGTTTGCTAGGAAATGAGACACATAAAAAAAATCATTGCTTTAATAGCCTGAGTACCTTTATGAGATCCTGTTGTGCTAGTGTGCCACTGGGAGGAAAGCACAGGCTAAGAAAGAATTGCCTTCTTCATCGTGTTTATACAGTGGACTTGAAGATACCGCAGAGCTTAGAGACTCAGCAGCCCTCAATACAATTAGATGCACACGCACGCTCGCCTTCACAGAGCCGATCACAAGGTAGCTGCGGGGCCGGAAGGCTTGGAAACAAGGATGTCGGTCCAGTGTACTTTCTCCTCAGGAAGTACAGATTCCCCTGGCCTAGCTCCTGGAATCCCATAGTCCCATGTGTAGGAGCAAAAGCAAGATTGTATTTGGGAATAGAAGGGAGCTGTTGGAAGCCCTATTTATCTTCCATTCTCAGGAGTGCTTTTAATAAGGTAACTCGGCACAAAGAAGAGACTTCAGCCCATCCTTAAGCATAGTCCTATAGTTGAGTACTACTCTCATATAGTGGAGTGCTACTTTTCAGAGCCAGAAAAATATTTGTTAAGCTAATAAAAAGCTATAAAAGCTGCTGGTGGTTTCTGATCAGACTTCCCCCTTCTCTCAGCCCAGTATGGCCAGCCAGCATCAACACGCTATGCCTGTGGTCTGTCGCACAACCTTCAGTAAAGGTAGAGTTTCCCATTGACCACTGTAAAGAGTAGCAAGAAAGCCCGACTCCAGGGCCAGCAGGGCTTCCCTACATGCGCTCACTGCCTCTTCTGTATCCTCTCTCTTCTCTCAGTAGTTGGGTGTTTTGATTGTTTCTCCAGTGTCCTGTAGGTCTGCACTGCCTGCCCAGGCCAGTGCTGAATTCAAACAAAGGTAAGCCACCATCGCTTTATTCTCATAGGGATAACCCATACATGCGAACGCATACCAGTCTGCAGGCTTAGTGACTTGGGATGTCTGAAGCTTTGAATGCTCATTCTTTTGATGCCAGCAGGTTTTTAAAACCCAGAGCATTTCTGTTTCCCTTTTTCCTGATGGTGGACCATATGAACCTACTGCTCTTTCACTCCATTCTCGCAAACACATAAGGAGGACTTCACTGAAAAGGAACACTGTTAAATATTGGCTGGGATTTTTGAGCACTGTTGCATATTTTTTTTGTAGTAGATCTTTGAAGCTAGCAGAAATTTAGCTAATGTTGGGGATGTTTCTAAAGGGTTTAGTACTTAGAGATTTGTGTGCTAAGACCCAGGTCTAGGAGGTCCTGAAATTGTGTAACGAAAACCTTGAGTGAAGGTTCGTGAAGTAAATATCCATGTAAATCATCACATTCTCAATGGGATCTGAGACTTTTAAAAAATGCCTAAGTTTAAGTAAAGGAGAAAGTGCTGCACTAGACTGTCTTCCTGTGGCTCTGTGCTGCTGGCATCTCTGAATCTGTGATTTCCTGCAGGATCATTCTCCTCCCACTCCGAGGGAAAGGAGTATGATAAAATCGATCTGTTTTTGCAGGATGCAACTCTGTGAATCAGATCCCAGATAAGTAGGCCTCCCCACACTCCACACTTGTCAGCATTCCTTGCGTTTTTCTTCTTCCTTCCTTCAGCACCTGGCAACCAGTACTCTATATTTCTATGAATTTGCCTATGGTACACATATTTTACAGCTCATGAAAGTGCAATCACGTAACACATAGTCTTTCTTGTCTGGCTTCTACTTAGCATGATATTTTCAAGACCATTAGAGCTGTTGTAAGTAAGAGGACATCATCTGTTTCCATGGCCAGCTAGTATTCCATTTTGTACATTATTGCATTTTGCTCATCGTTCATCATTTGTTGGATATTTGAGTTGTTTCTGTTATACATGATGCTGATGTATACATTAATGGGTAGGTTTTGGGAAGGACGCATGCTTTCAACTCTCTTGATATGTAATAGGAATGGACATGCTGGGTCCTTAAGCAACTATGCTTAATGTTTTGGGGAATTGCTAAACTTTTCCAAAACAACTAAAGTATCTCACAACCCCTACAGCAGTGTGTGCGAATGCCAGTTTCTCCAGCTTTCCATAAACACTTTTTAACTTTGACCCTTCTAGGGATTTGATTTCTACTTTGCTGGTGACTAATGGTTTTATTTTATTTTATTTATTATTATTTTTTATGTTGGGAAATGTACTTTCTTAATATTTAAAATTTTATTTTAAAGAGTAAAAATAGCAGAAACAAAGACAGAAAAAGAGTAACAAGCAAGTGTACATATAGTACAGAATTTCAAAACAAGAACAAAAATTTAACAATGGTTGCATTACATATTTTCATCATCAAATCTGTTTAGATTAATAGATATAAGTAAGTAAGATTGGTCAAATAATTAAACATTAACACTTTCAATAAATTAATTGTTTTAAAGTTGTTATAAAGAACTGTTTTCAGGCTGGGGAGATAGCGCAGTAAAATAAGAGTTTGCGTGGCAAGTGCAAGGTCCTGAGTTCAATCCCTACTACTGCAAAAAATAAACAAACAAAAAACCGTTTTTACTCTTGAGCATAAGAATTCTGTATTCTATACAACAAATCATCAAAAAGATTATACACCATGACCAGGTAGGATTCATCCTGTGAATGCAAGGATTGTTCAATATACGCAAATCTATAAATGTAATACACTATATTAATAGAGCCAAAGCCAAAAACCACATGATCATCTCAATTGATGCAGAAAAGGCTTTTGACAAAGTCCAACACTCATTCATGTTCAAAGTACTACAGAAAATAGGTATAGAGGGCCTCTACCTCAATCTGATAAAAGCCATCTATCACAAACCAATGGCCAACATAATTCTTAATGGAGAAAAGCTAAAGTCTTTTACTCTCAAATCTGGAACAAGACAAGGATGTCCCCTATCGCCACTCCTATTCAATATAGTTCTGGAATCATTAGCTACAGCTATTAGACAAGAGAGAGAAGTAAAAAGAATAAGAATAGGTAAAGAAGAAGTTAAACTATCACTATTTGCAAATGACATGATAATCTTCTTGGAAGACCCAAAAAACCCCACCAAGAAGCTACTAGAATTAATACACAAATTCAGTAGCATAGCAGGGTACAAAGTCAACACACAAAAGTCAATAGCATTCTTCTACACAGATAACAAACACACTGAGAAAGAAATTAGAGAAACAATGCCTTCTACAATAGCATTGAAAAAAATGAAATACTTAGGAATTACTAACTAAAGAAGTAAAAAATCTATTCAATGAAAGCTACAGTACTCTGAAAAAAGAGATCCTAGAGAATTTCAGAAAATGGAAAGATATTCCCTGCTCCTGGATGGGAAGAACCAACATTGTCAAGATGGCTATACTTACTAAATTGTTATGCAGATTTAATGCAATTCCTATCAAAATACCATCAACCTACCTCACAGACCTAGAGAAATCGATCCCAAAATTTATTTGGAAGCAGAAGAGACCTAGAATTGCAAAGACAATCCTGGGCAACAAAGACAAGGCAAGAGATATTACAATTCCTGACCTAAAGTTATACTACAGAGCTACCTTGATAAAATCAGCATGGTATTGGCAAACAAAATAGACCTGAGGTTCAATGGAACAGATTAGAAGATGCAGAAGCAAATACAAACACACTCAGCCAACTTATCTTTGGCAAAGGGGCTGAATGAGCTTAGTGGAAAAAAAGGTAGCCTCTTTAATAAATGGTGCTGGAAAAACTGGCTCTCTACATGTCGAAAACTAAACCTTGACCCAAGTCTATCACCATGCACTAAACTAAAGTCTAAATGGATTAAAGATCTAATTATCCAAAGAGAAACATTAAATCTCCTGGAAAAGAAAGTGGGAGAAAACCTTGAAGACATCGGGGTACGCAAAAAGTTCATGGACAAAAATCAAAATGCATGTTTAACACTTGAAAAGATCAACAAATGGAACCTCCTCTGGCTGAGAAGTTTTTTCACGTCAAAAGAAATTACCAACAGAGTGAAAAGACAACCCACAAATTTTGAAAAGATTTTAACTAATAAGTATTCAGACAAAGGTCTTCTTTCTAGAATTTATAAAGAATGAAAAACCATTAGGGTCCCAAAATTCAAAGATCCAATCCAGAAATGGGCATCTGACATGAACACACACTTCTCAGAGAAAGAAATTCAACAAGCCTAGAAATACATGAAGAAATGCTCCACATCACTAGCCATTTGTGAAATGCAAATCAAAACAACACTTAGATACCATCTCACCCCAGAAAGAATGGCTACTGTAAAGAAATCAATCAACAACTAGTTTTGGAGAGGCGGTAGGGAAAAGGGAACCCTTCTCCACTGCTGATGGGAATGCAGACTGGTGCAACCATTATGGAAAGCAGTGTGGAAACTCCTTAAAAAACTAGAACTAGAAATCCCACTCAATCCAGCTATTCCCCTACTGAGAATTTTTCCAGAAGAACTGAAAACATCATACCATAGTGATATTTGTGCACCTATGTTCATCGCAGACAATTGGTGATAGCCAAATCTTGGAAACAACCAAAATGCCCATCCTCTGAAGAATGGTTGAAAAAGATGTGGTATTTTCACAAAATGGAATATTACTCAGCTATACGGAATGATAGACTACGAGACTTCATATATAAATGGATGTATCTTGAACATATACTCATTAGTGAAATAAACCAGACCAACATATGCCAATATCGTATAGTCTCCCTAATGTAAGGACTCAAAAGAAGAAAATAAATAAATAAATAAATAAATAAATAAATTTTGAGTGGTACCAGGAATCACTCTCAGGACCTTGCATT
>PVKN010014185.1:0-19366 GCA_004027915.1 Capromys pilorides | reverse complement strand
TGAAGGGTTATTTCTGTTCTTATTTGTTCCACACATTTCTGCAATTGTTTACCCATCTCAGATTCTATTAATTCATGGGTTTTTATTTCAGAGGTTATCTCTGATCTGAGTTGCTCTATAATTTTCTGTAGTTTTCGGTGTATCTCAATTTCAGAGTCTTTGGCTGCATGATTCTCGTTTTCTTCCACAGCATCATCTCCTGTGTTTAATTTGGGTGGGCTTGGGCCCTGTGCCTGCATCTTACTCCTTGTTTTATCATTTTGTATAGCAGTGAGCTATGTACTCTGTTGAAGTTATGTTGTTAGCACCTATGGGGGTTTGTTCTGGATCCACCCCGCTTGTTCCCCTCCAGTGGTGCCTGACTGAGAGTTACAGCTCAGTCCACTGGCTGCTGTGAGGCCTTGTGGGTCTGAACTGTGGGTGGAGTTAGAGTTTTGGAGTTGAGTCCAAGGATGGACGCAGGCTGAGGGTCCTTACCAGGCTGGCACAAGGCCAGAGGGGTTGGTGGATAGGTTCCGGACTATAGTTCAGGTGGGTTTGTGCAGGGAGATTGAAGAAAGTTTCAGAGATCCTTACCTGGCAGGTGTGCTGGTCAAACTAAACAGGGGGTGGGCTACAGGTGCGGCACGGGACAGGCGCAAAGAGCGCCCCAGACCAGCGTCAGCTGTGGATGAGTTCCAGGCGCGGCACGGGACCGGTGTCAGCGGCAGATCTTCCTGATTGTTTTTTATGTCTCTGTGTGAAGCATGGGTCTGAGAGTACATTTTGGTTAAACAAGGAAGATACAGAATTGGAAAACCTGTTACAAGGAGGGGAATCCCCAGTTTTAGGACAGGCCTCATCTCTTCTGCAGTGTTCTTTAGCATTGAGTGAACAATGAGAATCATCTAGGAAGGCTTTGAACTACCACTATTCAGGCCTCACCCTAAAGAATGTGGCTTATTTGGGACTCAGGTGTTATTTATTAAGCACTCCAAAGTGCTGTCTGAGGCAGGGTTGAGAGCTATGCAGGAATCACCTGTGCAGCTCTGGTGCCCTACCTGGTCCTTGTCAGTAGCAGAGACTTGGGAAGTGAGAACTCCATGGATGAGCAGTGGTACAGAAAGGCCTTCAGGCAGTGCAGGAAGAAAGTCAGGAGAGAGCCCATGTCTGTCCTGTAGGGCCTCAGTGGACAGACTGAAAAGCAAATTTCTTTTATGCGTACCTAGCTCCTTCCCCTGTCAATGACCAATGCTGTTGGAAAGCACAGGAGAGATACTTATAGCCAGAAGACAATGAAATTAATTTGGTCCTTTTGTTCATAGAACAGAGAACAAAAATGTTTCATGATCTATGACTTGCTTTTTAAAAAATGTTCTTTGGTTAAAAGGGGAATTAACTCTTCAGAAGAGCAAGTATCAAGAATACTTAGGAATATGGAATGTCTTTATAGAAAATGTTTTGCATCTAGTAGCTGTGCCCCTCATCTTGTGTTCCTGAGAGATTGTTGAGAACATAATATAGAGGCCTGATCTATTTAGGATATCTCCAGATGCGTTTCACTTAAATGTGTAGTGCTGATGTTCTGTTAGACTTTTGTGGATCAATATATACTTACTGTGGTTTGTTCTTTGCTGGGTCATGGGACTCCTAGAGATTTGCTCTATTTGTCATTGCTCCTATTGATCCATCATAATTACCTGACATGTACAAATCCTAGCTCAGCAATCCAAAGATGAGATTTTTCTTCCCATTTGTGTGGGGTTGTCATGTCTGCAATTTTGTTCATTTTGCTTTCTTGTATTTATAGAACCCCCTTATATTTTATTTTGCAGAATATATGCTGATGTAATGAATAAAATGACAAAGATTTTTCCTTCCTGGAATTCCATGATAAAACCCAGCAGGGCAGGGGTACCCAGTCTGAGATAGAAACTTCTAGTTCACTCTGGAGCAGTTGTGTTTAAGAAGCTATTTGGAACTCTGTTTGAAATAAGAGATAAACAGCTGTCACCATCATACTCTCTCCCTCTAGAATCTCTCTTCTGGAGCCAGCAGCAAAATAGAGTGTCTAGAAAAGATCATTTAGTCTTTATCAAGCCAAACTCTTCCTGGTCTGACTAGCATTTGTCATTTGACGGTTTGCCATTCTCATGGGCTTCATGAGAATATGCTTCAGATTTTCTAAGCATTCCCCCAAAAATGGCATCTATAATGTGACAGGATTCTAGCTCTAGTCTGACCAGAGCAGAGGATGATGACCTCCTTTCATTCTCCTGGGAGTGAGAGCTACGATCATAGAAATTTACTACTAGTTTCTTGCTGTGATGGTTGCTAATAACCTGACCAATTCCAGTACATCTCCTCTGAGATGTGATCATATATCATACTGGTTTTGTAGAGGACTGTTGAGGTAGTATGCTTTGGGCTCACTGTTACAGAGCTTGTCCAGAAGCCTAGCTAAATGACTGTCCATTGTGGAATCCAGGTTTTCCTATTCTCCATATTTCTGCCCTCAGTAACTGAGTTGGGCTGATGATCCAATGTTCTTAGAACTAATAAAAATGTCTTCACTGTCATAATATTGAATCATCGAGATAACTTTTAAAAATAGTTTAAAAATTGTGGAATTTGCCCCTTTGGAGATCTATAAGACGAGATTAATAGCTTATTCTAGAAGAAGCAGCCTGGAAGACTGTTTACTTTTGATAAAGAAGTCAGTTTCACCCCATCATTCCTCCAGTCCCATCCTATGTATCCATTGCATGACTCTTGTGATTTTGGTCTGCTGTGTGGTCTGCTGTCACATTAGTCACAGGATGTTAGAGATGAACCCTTAAGGCTTGGCTTCCCCCTTAGTCTGGTGCAGGAGATTCCCCTAAACTTACCCAAAAGTTGGGAGGTGGAGCTAAAGTGTACAAATGCGGAGTGATGATGCTGTAGGTGCCCCTTGGTTCCATTGCATCCCTACTCCCAGGCTTTCTGTCCTGGCTCCCCTCTACTGCCGAGACCTTCATCACACCATATCATGAATCCTCTTTGACTGTGGTGTATATCAAAACTGACGTTCCTGTCCCTGGGCCATAGGCCTAGCTCCTGGTACATGGGACTTTCACAGATTTTTAAATATTCATTTGTTCATAGCAGAGGGCAGAATTTTAAGACAATTAAACTAGGGGGGAAAAACACCTTGTTTTAATAATCAAATGCTGAGCTTCATGACACTTCCCCTTTAGCTTTTGCCTTCCTCTTATATCCTAGTCACCCTGTTATGGTTTGTGTTTAGATGTCCCCCAAAGCCTCATGGAGTGATGGGGCAGGCTTCTAGAGTTTATGATTGACTCATGGTCCAATGCTGAAATTAGGGATGTGAGTGCTGCACCTACCCTAAGGTGGCCTGCATACAATGTGAGGGACGGAAAGAGGCTTGCTTTCTGCTGCTTCCCGCTTTTTGCTGTTATTGTTTTTACTGTTTTCTGCTGCCATGTGACACTGCCTTGGAGCCCATCAAGTATGGACTGAAACCTCAACAAACTATGAGCTAAATAAACTTTTCTTCTTTAACTTTGGGCATCAGTTGCTTTATCTCAGCAACAAGAGAAAAGTAACCAAGACACAATCTGAGACAAATTCCTCAGTTGAGGAAGGAGACTGCCACGTAAAAGAAATGTGGAAGCAAAAAGCATATTAACGTATTTCAGAAATATTCTCTGCTTTGTTCATAAGCTTTCTTTTATTCCATGCCTTTTGTGATAAAAGGGAATATTTGTAGATACTCTGAGTGTTGTGTAAGCATTATTTAATTTCCACTGGAACTCTCTCTCAGCTTTGTAGGTTTGGCAGTGCAGCCACTGGGAAGTTACCCATCTTGCCTAAGGTGCCTGGCAATTGGCAGTGATGACTGACCATGAGCACCATAACTCCAGACCCTGTGCTGGGGGCCAGTTGAGTACACTCCTGGGTTTCTGCTTGGCAAACTAAGTAGATGAGAGTCTGTTGAAACCACAAAGATAGGAGAGGGAAGGAGAGATGCTTTTTGTGGTAGGGGCAAAAAATGAAGTATTTGTGATTTATTAGATTCAGGATGTCTTACATTAACCCTTTCAATGCTGTTTAGTGGCTGTATATACAGTGCTGTTAAGAGAATTGTAGGCTATGGATTGAACTTACAGCCTTGGGAGTAGATGATAGCAGCCAAGCATAGTTGTGGAGGAGGCAGGTGCCATCCAGATCTAATGCAGAGGGGACTTTCATATTTGAAGTTCAAGCAGAGGAGGAGGAAACTATAAATAGGAAATCCAGGCTAAAGAGTGAATCTTAACTGGGGTGCTGACTCCACCTTAAGGGCAATTTGAAATGTGTGCGAGATTATTGTTGAGCACAAACAGGATGGGGCAGAGTACTCCTGCAATGGCTATGCCAGCACTGTGCAGGGCGTGGGGCAGGCTGTACAGCAGGGTACTGCTTTTTATCAAGCAATGTGTTCACCCAGCATGGTCTTCAGTGTGCTTTTAACTCCCAGGTCTCCTGCTCTTCAGTTTTCTGACCTCTTTTCTCTCCCTTATCCCATAGCTCCTTTCCATAAGTCCAAGAGTGTGGGAAGGCAGCCTGTTGAGAGCTGGAGGTCTGAGAGGGAAGAAGGCCTTGCCAAAGTCACAAAATCATGAGCAGCAAAAGTGGTTCCAGAGAACCTGGTTCTAAGGCCTCCTGTTCAAATTCTTGCTGTTCTCTCTGATTCTTGTGTGTCTCTGTGGCTTGAGACTGGACTGCTTTCTAGCTATCTTTCTAGAAGACTGATGGACTTGGACTTCTGCAAAATAATTTTCTGTGTAATAAGTTTTCATAGCTGTGCCCTCTGCTGGGAGGCTGACCATGAGCCATCTAGTTTGCACCAGCTGATTTCTCAGATATCACAGTCCTGGTGACCTTTCACCTTTAGCCTGTGTGCCTATGTGCACATATATATGCATGAGTGGTGGGAGTGCAGAGCAGCAGTGGATTTTGGCCAGGCATAGTCTTAACTCTCTTTTCTGAATATCTCCTTCCATTCTGTGTCTCAGCAGGGCGGCTGCTATGTGGACATAAATCATGAGTGTCTTGAGTATCAGCCCATCTGCCCCAGAGACTGGACTACTCTCGAAATTCTCAGAGTAGACAAGTAACTATGTTATATTAATTAGATGACTGTCTAAAGTGTCTTCTGTCTAAAAATATCCATCTCCTTACTCTGTCATTTTGTTTAAAGTGTTACCATTCCTGTCAGCTCTGAGTCAAAAACTATTAAAATATGCATATTCTCTGAGAGAAAATGTCATTTATGTCACACCTCTAAAATGAGACTCGGTCTGTTGCTTCTCATTTCTACCCTTGCTGCTTGGGCTCAGGGCCTTACTCCCCCTGGGTCACTGCTGCTGCCTCTGAGCAGCCCTTGCTTCACTGTGCCTCTACATCTTCTGTAACAGTTGAGCTTAATTTTAACCTGACTAAATTCAGAGACTCCTAGAGAGGTGATTGAATTATCAGTGGATTAATTCACTGATGTTCACAGCTGAAGGAGTTATTAGGAGGCAGGACCTGTTGGAGGCAAGACTTGCCTTTGGAGGGGATATGGCTGTCTGGACATGGGAGAGACATAGGAGGGTGAGTGAAAGCTGTGTAGTAGGAGGGGCAGATAAAGGAAAACATGAGTAGGGCAGAGAAGGAATTCAAAGTTCAGAAGATGAAATTCCTCTCTTCGAGAAGATGGGGGTTCTTTTGTTATGAAAGGAAGAAAGCTAGGTTCTGCTGCAGGAAAGGTAGTGGATATGGCAGTAGGACATTGATGGGGTGTTTGTGGTCCCTTTCCTTGCTTGCTATTGTGGTTTAGAGCAGTAAATATGTCCCCAAATTCTTACATTCAGAGATAGGGCTTTCATAAATTGATTGGATGGGTAATGGGGATGCTGTACTTACAGTGGATTGATCCTTTGAGGTTCACAATTGAATGGCCTTATAGGAGATGGAGCCTGGATGAAGGAGTGTGCCTTTGGAGGGCTGGCAGATGCTTTTTCTCAGCTTCCTGGCTGCTGTGGCTTTTGTGCTTTTTTGCCCTGGGTCATTCTGCTATGTCATTTCTGCCTTGGAGCCAGCCTCCCATGAAGTGAACCTTCTGAAACCATGAGCCAAATAAACCTCTCTTCCTTTAAGTTGTGTGAGGTAGGTATTTTATCCTAGTGATGGGGGAGGCGACTAACATCCTTGCTAAGTTTCTTTATAATTTTAGCATATAGCCAACAATGAGGTGTTTGCTAAGTACTGCATAGATTTCATTCGCGTGATAAGGATGCTTCCTAGAAACCCCTCAGTGAAGCAGGCATAAGTCACATGTGTTTGGCAAAAAAATGTCTACTCTGTGTGCTATGAGCTGATGATGCACAGTTGGTACAACAGGGATCAGGTGGGTAGGAGATGAGGTGACAGTGTCATTCACAGGACATGTAACTGAGGAGTGAGGGTGAGGGTGAATTGCAGAGGGTTTTTTTTGTTTTATTTTTTGTTTTTTGACAGTCTATAACGAGCTTGATGAGCTGTAGGGATGCTGACAGCATAGTCATTAGTGTGGTATTTGTGGACCTGTCACCACTGCCTAAGGTGTGATGGCATTGGGTTTTGTCTCTCACCTGTGCCACCTTGCATTCATTGCAGGTTGGGTCAAGGGACCATGCTAGGGAAAGCAGGACACAATCAGAGGCATTGGTAGCTGAAAAGATCCTTATAGGTGCTTTGGTTCAACTTGTTTATTTTAAAGAAGATTAAACTGAGTACAAGGGAGGAAAGGACACCTTGAATATCCTACATTGAGTGTTATGAAGGCCTAGGTGTCCTGTCCAGTGCTCCTTCTAAACTTAAAGCAGGATCCCTAAATGGGATCAGTTCCGTGCTCACTGTTGTGTCTCAGCATGATCAGAGTCAGTCCTTAGATGAAGCCAAACAACTTTGCCCTTGGTTGAAATGGGCACCATATGAAGCCTTTATGGTGAAGTAGTTTGGGAGAACACTTTTGGGTGAAATGGCTAGATGAACACTAGGGTCCAAGAGCTTGGGCCACAGAGTGAGTGAGTTTGATGAGTGGGATAGACACAAAACAGAGATCCTGTGTTACAGAACAACTATGTGGCCAGCAGCAGAAGAGCAGGTGTGTCTGGCTTCTCTAAAGCTCTTGAAGGAAAGTAGGAGGGCAGAACACTGACTGCTGAGCAGTTGTGCCTTCTCATGTAGAATTTAATAACCTTTCATCCTTTTTGGAAAAAAATAATGAAATAGATTTAGAACTGTGACTTCTATAAACTTGTATTATTCAATAGCTTAGAGTTCCTCTGCTAACCACCATTAATATAGTTTAAAAGTATTTTTTATGAAGTTACTTTTTTCCAAATGGAAATAAGTTTTTACCTTAGGCCCCATTATAGCCGTGTGTGTGCGCGCGTGTGCGTGTGTGCATGTACAGTTTGCTGTCTTGTCTCCCAAGTGGCAAATAAATGTCTTTACTGATGTGGTTTCCTGTTCTTCCTGTAGACAAGCAAGCACAGTGTTGTGAGGCAGGTGATCACACAGAGGCACTGATCTTCATCTGAGCCAGCTAGAGAAAAATGTTACCCCTTTCATTAGTTAGAGTTAGCTACTTCCCATCCTTTATTGTGGTTCTTAAGAAACTGCTTATATCTGCCACACTCACTTTAGCATAGTCATTGAAATGACTGCTCACTATGAATGTGTGTTGTGATGTCACTTACCTGGCCAGCCATACGCAGCCACGTGATGTGGGGAGTGGTCACAGACTCCACTGTGTGACTTCAGGGAAGTCATATCTGTTCTCTGTATGAGATTTCTCCTCATCTGTAATATGGGGGTGATAATAGAACCTTACTCCTAAGATTGTTTGAGGGAGTACTTAATACATGGTAAATGATGAGCACAAAGACGTGGCTATATGAGAGTCAGCTTTTATCATCCTGTCCATGAAGCGTTTCTTGCCTGGCCATATTAATCCAGCTTCAGTATTAATTTTTGTACCCAGTGTCCAAAAATTTCAGGCACATACCTATAATTTCAGCATGAGATGATGAGGCAACACTTTTGAGGGTAGCCTGCACTACATAACGGGTTCAAGACCAGCCTGAACTGTATAATGAGACCGTGTCTCAAACAAAATGAAACAAAAAGTTAATTTTCATATTTGCATTATAAGGTTTCAAAACTTTAAGCAGATTTCGCAAGCAGTTACTTAGTATGCAGAAAGAAAAATTTTAGATCTTTCTCCACATACAGTATTATTTAAAAGAGGTAGAGAATATGTACAAAATAGACCTAGACATGTTAAGTTCTCTATAGTATGAGAAAGACTTTAAAAGTTTGTATTATTTAACAGAAATGTATGAGTATATTTTTAAAAAGAAATGGAAAAACATTTTTAAAACAGGCCTATTTTTTTTCTCCAAAGAGAAACAAAAGCACTGTTTATCTAGTCTGAAATCTCCAAATCAATTTCTATGTTAAAGAACATTTGAATTTTAAAAATTTCTATAGGAAATAAAAATTCAGTTAGCATTTTTAGGAGTTCAAAAAAGTTGAACCAGCCAGAGTGGGTATCAGAGTTTTTAAAATACTTGGCAAACATCAAAAAAACTGTCCTTGCCTTTGTCAGGTAAGACATTATGGAGCTAAGGGGTTTCTTTTCTGTTTTGGTTGGTTTAAACCAAAAACACTGAATGTTTTTTAGGGAATGCTGGAGTTGCAGAATTGCTCCTGAATGGGTGGTGATGATGCTTCACTGTTACTGTTATATCTCTTTTTATGCCACAGGTTAGATTTTGAGGGGCTTACTGTAAGAGGGATTTCCAGTGTCTATCCTGCAAGGAAATTTACAATGCTATTTACTGTATCTATTTATAGGAAATGTTACTCAAGAAAAAGCCCATGTCCATAAAAAACCCTGCCCTTTAACATTCATAATAGCATTATTCACAGTGGTCCCAAAATGGAAATAACCAAATCTCCATCAGTGTAAAAAAGAAGAAGCAATATTCAGTTTATCTATACTATCAAATATTGTATTTTCAGCTCCTTAAGTGAATGAAATGTTTACATATGAATAAGCCTTTAAAATATGATGAGAGAAATAAGGCACTCACAGTGTTGTATTTCATTTACATGAGATGTTCTGAATAAGCAAATCTGTGGATTCTGTCAGAATAGAGCAGTATGGGGATTGTGGGCATTAGGAAACAGCTGATAATAGCCATAGAGAATTGTTTTTCAAAGAGAAGGAAATGTTCTAAAATTCTAATGGTTACACAGTTCTGTGAACGTACTGAAACATCTTCAAATGCTGTACTTTAAATGAATGAGTTGTACAGCATATGCAGTGTATCTCAATCTAAATAGGTAGACAATAGCAAACTTGAACAGGATAATTAAGATGGAGAGGAAAGATATTTGTTGAATGCTATCATTTAAGCTAAAACCTGATAAAGTGAGGTTGAAACAGGTGAGTTGAGGGCAGCCAGTTATAAATAATTTTACATTGTAAAGAATGCTATGTTTGTATTCTTGTAGATACATAGTATGTAGAGAGGATTTCCATACCACAGATGCTGCAAATGGTAACCAATATGCAAGTTATACCAATAGGTATTTATCTACAACTCCAGCATTCCCTAAAAAACATTCAGTGTTTTTGGTTTAAACCAACCAAGATGGAAGAGAAACCCCTTAGCTCCATAATGTCTTACCTGACAAAGACAAGGACAGTTTTTTTTTGATGTTTGCCAAGTATTTTAAAAACTCTGATACCCATTCTGGCTGGTTCAACTTTTCTCAACTCCTAAAAATGCTAATTGAATTTTTATTTCCTATAGAAATTTTTAAAATTCAAATGTTCTTTAACACAGAAATACCAACGTTATTTTTTAAAGTTTTCTTTTTCTAAAGTAAGAGCTGAGTATAAAATTAGGATTTTGGAGAAAACCTTTAGGAACTGGGTTCATGTAGGATTCTATCCTGAGCTGGATATATGTCCTATGGAACTGCAAGTTAAGCACATCAAGATAAATGAAATGAGAACAGTGAGATTTTTAAAAATTGAGCTGTCCCTTAGCAAAGTCTACCTCAATATCAAGTGTAATAGCTCATTGGTCTCTTGGAGTACCCAAGGGAGAAACAGCAACAGGAATGAGGAAAAGATAGACAAGAGACAAGAGCTGGGTCAAGTGGAGGCCTGTTTGCCTGATGAGCAAAGGACCTGAACAACAGTAGGGGTGTTTATTTATACTCTTGCAAAATTAATATCAGGAGAGACAAGTTTTCCTGGTGAGTAAGAGCTGGCATTGTCCAGGCAGGATGCTTTTCTGAAGACTGAATTAGCTTGACTGCTTTAGACACCATGGCCTTATCCTACCTTCACACATCTGACCAATTTCCAAATTCAGCTCCTCCCAACAGTCAAGGCTGTACAACATTCTGACCTTTCCTGGGTTCTGAAGGCTTTGCCCTCTACCTGATACATCCTGTCTTTGGCCCTTTCTCCTGTCAGATTTCTGCCAGTTGAGAATAAGTAGATGTGGTGGGCTTTACAGTAAGGAAGATCACATAGAACTTCCAGGAAACCCAGACTGATGCAGGCAAGAATCTCGTCTTGTTCCGGGTTAGCACATGCAAAATGTAAAGTAGATTACAACTCAGGTTACATTCCACAAAGCCACCTGAAAGGCAGTCTGCACCGCTAGAGGTAGAAGCAATTCATTCCATGGGCAGGAACATCTGAAAGAGTTGCTTATTGGTGTCAGTAACTCAGAAAGAGAGAGCCTTGTGAGATCCATTGCTTTGGATTGCTATGGCATGTTCCCATGGAAGAGTAGACTCATGGGCTTCCTGCACCCTGAGGCTCCAAAATGGTATCAAAATTTCCATTTTTCATGAATTTTGAAAAGTGATTCTAAAAGTAACACTAATGTACACTTAAAATATTTCAAAATCTGAAATTTTACATATAATAAGGAACTTATAACTGTTATTGAAAATAACTTCAACAGTTGGAATTATTAAAGAAAGGCTAGAATTGTTTTTAAAAGGTTAGAACACAACACAACTAAGCATATCTTCCTTCAGTGCCCAGAGATGCCAGAAATTATCTAAATGTGTTTTCTGGAACTGTGGGTAATGTAAGTATGGTGACTGCTCGTCTTCCCTGGGGAGTTGCATGTGCCCTATGTATAGGAAAGCCTCCTAGTGACGTCAGAGTGGACAGCTGAAGAAAGGCTGTGTTTAAGTGAGAATTAGATTAAGTATAGGGAACGGCAGACCTTTGGCTCTGTTGAGCGCAAGTTCTGATGAGTCTTTAAAAGGAGGCAGGGGTTCATTGACTGCAGATGATAAGCAAGTGGTACATTACCCTAATGCTAACAAATTATGGCTGATCCCACCCTAAGGGATAGCATGTTACCCCTCTCAGCTCAACCTCCTAGGAGGGCTTAGGAAGTCCTTGTTCACTTTACAATTGAGGGAACCAAGGCTTAGAAAGGCAAAGTAACTTGCCCAAGGTGAGGATGACTCTCAGGCCCTCTTAAAAGAGGATCACTACATTATCACTAGTACTTTAATGTCCCAACTCTGCCTAGGCTCTGTTGTGGCTTCACCATACTCCTAGTTGTACTTCTCGCCCATTTTCCCTATAATTTTGATGCGTTCATTAGTAGACATTTCTAAAACAAAATATTGAGCAGTCAATCCTTTTTTTCCTCTCAAGTTTTGCTTCTCTCGTTTAGAAACCATATAGGAAGCTCCAGCTTCTCTTTTTCACACTGATTGCTATGTCATTTTATGACATAGCCTGGTTTTACTACTACTTTGGTAAACATTTGAAGGAAAACACTGGAGGAATTGACTATAATTTAGAGGGTCAAAGATCAGAGTTGGAAATAGTACTCTTTCTTGGATCCTTGTCCCTGATGATCGGTCCCTGCATCAGCCATGCCGTAGGACACCTGGATATTCCACATCAGCCTGTGGAATATGTTCCTGCCACACCTTCTGCTGACCTTGGCAGAGGGAGGAGCAACACTGATTTCTGCCAGGGGCAAAGTAGCTGACACACAAAACTTAAGCTTCAGTCCTTCATTGCTGGCTCCAAGGCAGACTCAACATGGCAGAAGAACATGGCAAGTGAAAGTTTCTCTGCCCAAGACTGCCAGAGACAGAGTACAGGAGCAAATCCTGACCCTTCCTGACTGACCCCTTCCTCTACCTCGGTCTCACTGTCCAATTGCACATTCAGCCATGTATTCATGCATAGATTAATTCACAGAGAAGATAGAGCACCCCACCTCTCAGCATAAGATATGAGGTGGTGGTTAGATCTAATCCATAACAACAGAGTGGGATAAATTGCTGTGACTTTGTGCTGCTTCTTATCCTTGTAAGGTGAGTTACCTGACCTGCCTCCTGTCAGGACAAGCTGAGATTTTGGATGTGGCCTGCGGTAGATTAAAAATGATTCTGATTGTTGTGAATGTTAGTTATCTGAGCCATCCAAGTCTGCTATTTTGTTGTGAACTCTTGGCCCGGTTCATGTGTAGTATATAAAACAGTACCTGAGGAAAGGCATGGTGATGAGCAGTCAGTAGAAGCTCTCCACTGGAACCAATATCCGGCTGTGTGATTTTGGCCTGAAGCTGTTAGTTCAGAAGTTGAAGGACTGACCTAAGTGTAATCTTTCGGTCTCTCAGAGGGCTGTGTTTGCAATGTTAAGATCTCAGGTGGCTTCAGTGGGAGGGATGGCAATGAACAGTGGAGGTGACACATTTGGGCCCATAGAGCCGTATTTTCTACATGGTGCTAGCCAAATACTATCCAAAGCCTAGTAGCTGAGAGAAGGGAGTAGTATTCTTCAGTTTTAACTCTGTTAAACATGTTTCTGAGACTCTTTAAGTTTTCCCTGCCAGCCTAACAAATGATTGATTTGCTTTTCATTATTGAGTTTTTTTCCCCAGACCATTAAAGTGAGTCTGTCTTTTGAAGGCTCAGATGTGTTTAGAGACCTTATAGATATAATTCATTTATATCAGAATCTACAGACTTGGGACATTGTACCAAGGAGACTCATGAATTTAAAAAAAGTGCTAGTGATAAATAGAGCTGACATTGGTTATGTGCTTGCTCTAAGCTCCACAGTTTCTTGAATTATCAACTAAGCTAGTACGGAGATGATGTCTTTGCTTGAATGCCTTCATTTGGAGGTACTTCATGGAGCAGCCTCTCCTGTGGTGTTTGAAGGGCCTTGACATGTTCTGACAAAAGAATGCCAGGCTCCTGACATCCATCTGGGGCTCTGCAGCCTAGTGTGCCTCTCCAGCAGTGCAATCTCTTCACACTCAGTAACATTCATGTGAAAAGAAAGTAACAGCCACCTAGCAGGTATCCAGGTACAGTGGCCTTTTGAAGGAAGATGTACCTACTTTTGGGTGAGTTTTCAGGGCAGGTTTCCCTAGATGGCTTGAGTTGAGCCATGGATAGAGAGGAGATGGTTTGTATATGCAACAGATAGCAGATAGAGATGGAAAAATTTCCCTATGAAGAGATGTAAGAGAAAAGTGTTCTACTGAAGGAGAGCATCAATAATCCCACCGATTGGAGTCTCTGGGTTTTTTTGTTACTCTGAACTTACAGTGAGTCCTTTGTGGCTTCTTATTGGTACCAGAATAGGAGGTGAAACCCACTGGGTCAGGCTAGTTCTCTCTTCTCAATGGCATCATTGTCTACCCCCACCCCTCACTTGAGGCCTCCCAAGTCTTCTCAGCCTGCTGTCGCATTCCCTGGCTTCACACAGTATTGGTCATCTTGCTGTGGTCAGCACCTTTGTGTTAACCCATACCAATGGGAACCACTGGACCCAGGGTCCTTGATGAGGCTCCATATTGCAGCACACAGTGAGTTCCAACCCAGAAGTGTCTCAAAGCTCTCTGTGCCACCAGAATGGCAAAGCCAAGGAGTCCTGTGGTGGGATGATGTGAGGCCCTTCCTTGTGCCATATCTCTTACTTTCCACTCCTATTCTTGGGAGAGTGCTGGTGAACTGAACAAAACTTGGAAATGAGGAAGTGGGTGTTGAGGCTAGGGATGAAGACAGTGAGGGAGAATGGCAAGAAAACTCAAGCAGCCAAGAACTGGTTTTTGTGCAATCCAGGTGTCACTATGGGCACACAAACAGCAGTGTTCCTTCCTTTAGATCTTTGCTGCTTGTTCAGAGAAAACTTTATGGAGAAGTAAACATTATTCTTTATTCAATTCTTTGTTCCTTTCTGAGAATTCCAGAGATTTCCCAGTCTTCCCAAAGTCTCAAAAAGAGAAAATGGAAATGCTCTTACCCTGCAGATGTTACTGCATCATGGAAGATGGGTTGGTCCAATACCATTTCCTGCTGGTCTTGTAGTTTTACCACTGGTCCCTGTAGCTGGTTTTTCCCTAATAAGAGTGTGAATTCTTTGTCCCGTAACCAATAGCTCTTGGGAGCTTAGGCCCCATCCTCTTAATCTGAGCAAGCATCTGATGCCATAAGTTTTAGTGTTCTTTTGGAAGCACTGAGAAACTAAGTTGGAAGTACTTATTTTGACCTGAACTTTTTTTATTTTCCTTATCACAATTTTTCTTAGAGGCTTTGCAACCTTACTTAATTGTGACCCTTCTTCTTGTATCTGCCTCTGCAACTTTAGTTTTCTGACTAAAATATGGGTCATAAGTAAGAGTGCTAAGACAGTCAGTCTCAAAAGTATGAATTTGTGCCTGGAAAGAGTAATCAAAATTTGCGGACCTTGGTACTTGACTGCTTTGAAATTCATTGAATTTGATACTTAGTGCATTTTGATGCAAAAGTTTTCTCCCAATATTTGGTACTGACATGCAAGCTAAAACCTGTCTCTGTGATTATCTCATAACTCACTGCCTTTTCCAGGCAAAGCAACTAGTCTAGTACTTGGTTTTGGTACTTGTCACATGTTCCTGAGACCAATTAACAAGAAGCCCAAAGGTATCAAAATATATACAAAACACTGAAGATTGAGCATTTACTTTTGCACTTGAGTAAGACTGCAGCAAAATCAGTGTAACATGTTTAATGATATTCATAATCATTGTGCTACATGGCAATTTAAATATACATTTTAAGCAGTTGACATGAATGACGGCAATTAGTAGTACCTGTTCATAGTTAAGTTATATTTTGAGTTCTCATTTTATAGCTGAGTATGTGCTCACTCACCATGAAATAATTTGAGTGCCTATGATGTGTCAGGCTCTGGAGCCTTGTGCTTTGTGTCACTTTACTATTGGAATGTTTCCTAAGGGTCCTGTTCAATTCCTGTGCTGAGTACCTGCCCTTCTTATTTCCCATCCTCAATCACTGAAATATTTCAGTGATTGAGGAAACAATTTCTGAGCCAAAGGCAGGTGCTGCTTGCTTTGGAGGAGGACGAATAAGGAAGCTTAACCCAGAGAGGATCTGAAGTGAGACAGCAAGAGCCTGAGGTAGTCAGATGAGAAGTCCATGAGCCCTGTTCTCCTTGAGTTTACCCTCCAAGTTACACAGTAAAATAACCAAGGAAAATTAAGCTTCAGACTCCAGGAAGATAACTGTGAAGTTTGAAGCTACTGAAAGGTTGGGGAAATCATCTGGACCAGTGGTTGTTAGGGTGTCAGGCAGCAGCAGCAATCCCCAGGAACTTGTGAGAAATGTAGATTCATGGGCCCTGTTCTTGCCCTGCTGAATTAGAAACAGAACTTGAACTCCAGGAATCTCTGATTACATTAGCTCACTAACAGAAACTGGTGCACATTCAAAATTGACAAGCAATGCTGTAGCCCAGCCTCCATGCTCTGATTTAAGGGCCCTACGTGTGTCAAGCAACTCACTTTCAGATGTTGGCGTTGTCATCTGTAGTCCCTTTCAGCCAGTATGTTTCCCAACTTATCCCTGCCACCTGAAATGCCCTGAGATATGAGTGTTTTATTATACAATCAAAGAGTCAAACTTCTAAGAAGTGTTTCCTGTCGTCTTTAATTCCACTAACGTTAATGAGGTCTGGACTAGGTCCTGTGGCACAGTGGTGATGTATCCTGTTAACAAAGAGATTTGGGTGATTCGTTTGGCTTTATGGACCAAGAGGCAAAATCAATGTAGTTTTACAAAGGACATTGATAATACTGGAAGTTACTATATGGTTTCAGAAATGTATGGTGTAGCAAATATAAGGGATTATTTTGGGGGAAGAGCTAATATCCATTAGTTTAAAGTGGTGATGAATATGAATATTTAATGAGACCTATAACATCTGTAATATGATATAATTGCAAAGTCAGATTTTGCTAAAATTTCTGTAGTTTTTTGATGTCTTTTTTTAATTTTTATTTTTTATTGACATACATGTGTTGTACACAATGACTGCATTCCCCATGAGGAGTTGGTGTATGCACATAGCTCATCTTCATTTTTTTTACATCTTTTGATCCCCTTCCTATTTGTAAAAGATCTGTCTCCCTATTTCTTATCTGTCTTTTATTTTGCTCTTTATTTAGATTTTGGGTTTCTGATATAAGAGAAACAATACAATGTTTAAGCTGCTTGTGTGTCTGATTTCCTTCCTGTAACATTGTGGTGTCAAGGTGCATCCATTTTCCTGTAAATAGCTGAAGTTCACTCTTTCAGGCACAGTACATTCCAGTATATATGAGTACCACATTTTCTTTATTCATGCATCTGTTGTTGGACATGTAGGCTGCTTGCAAGATTGAGCCATTGTGAGTTGTGCTTTTATACCCATGGTGTATTCTTAAGCGAGGGTAGTCTTAAAGTTTTGAGTTTAATACAGTTGAAGGTGTGAATTTTTTTCCTTTTAGGACTTTCAATGATATGTATAACGTGTGTGCCACAGGTTCACCACCTCTGCCTTAGGGAAAGACTGACAGTAGTGTGCCCTTGGAAATGTGCATGCATCCATGTGCCTTGACGTGCAAATCTGACCAGACTGCACTGCTGCTCCAGCTATGTGGGAATCAATCATGTAAATACAGCAAGTTAGGAAACTGCTTTGACTTGTAGATGATTTAGCCTAAATCCATAGCTAGAACTTGGACTTAAATATAGAGGCTTCTGTTGTCTGCAGATGAGAAGGGGAGTTAATGCTTTCACAAATTAAAAACTGTTGAGTCTCTTTAATCTTAAAATTGTGTTACATTGTGTATAGTCTCATATTAACCATGAATAAGTTACCAGGTATTCAAATTGCTGCAAGTAGCTCAGCCTGTTCAATGAAGCTGCTGAATCTTTCACAGTGTTTTTTTAATACCAGCAGAACTAGTACTCTGGCAGGGCTTTTAAATCTCTCATATAGTTTTAAAACTAATATCCAGACCCTATCCCCAGAGACTGTGACCCAGCTGGTCTGGTGTAAGACCCAAATGGGGTGATTACATGAGCTCCAGCAGTGTTTCCAGGGCAGAGAACCCCTTTATAGTGACCAGATGATGCTTTTGTACAGTATTACCAGAGACCATCTGTTGGAATCAGAGTGCCCTAAACTTTACTCTCTTCTTTGATTGCTACCTGGGCTTTCCCACTCTTTGCACAACCTGACTCCTCTATCTGAACTAGCCCTGGGAACAGGTCCCAAAAGACCTGCAGTGCTGAAGACCTGGTGTGTCCTCCAGGCAACAAGGTCTCATGCAAAGGTTCATTAAGCAGGGCATAAACACATTGAGAAGGGTGTTTAGAAATATCTTTCTAATAGCAGTAAGGAAAGTTTACAGAAGAGGGGATAAAACTGACAGACAGACACTTATACTACAGCAGTGGGATTCGGTAAAGAGAAGAGCAGAAACAGGATTTAAGGATTGGATTACAAAGATCTAGGCAGTACAGTTAGCCCAGCCCAATGGTGGACTGGAGAGAAAGGGACACAGAACAGTTCCTAAGGTCCCTACTCATTGTGCTGTGGGTCTCTAAGCCTCTTATAGAGCCTTGATGCAGAGCAGATTGTTAGGAGCTGAAGAGCTCTGTTTTGGACACAGAGGATCCAGGGCACCTCCGCATTCTCCATATGCAGTTGTTCAGGGCTGGTGTGCACATGTGCTGACTCTCAGGAAGGTCTGAATTGGGGAGATTTCTAAGTGTGGACAACTTGAGTGTGACAGAATAATGAGAGAAGACAAGACAATCTAAGTGGCTACCTGGAGAAGAGAGAGCTATGTTAAAATTGACCTTTAAGAGGCCCTCAACTTAAAAGATGAATGGCTGAAGCTATTCCTATGACAGAAATAATAAAAGATCCTATATCTCACTGGTGTCACACCAAAGAGACACTGCAGTAGGGAGACACAGGTTGGGTTGTAGGCATGTTTCTCAAGTGCACGTGACTCCAAATACCAGTTAGACTGCTGGCCCAGAAAACGTTGTGCTTAAGTGTCTTTCACTGAAAAATAGTTCCAGGACCAAATAACATAGTGAGGTGAAACATGTTTGGTACTACAGGATATAAATATATGTGTGTATCATAGTTCAGCCCTACCTAGTGACCTTAACTGAAACAAGTCTATAAAGTTTAAAAACTACAGAAAACATTGCCCCTATTGCTCAAGCTGACATAGACCCACCAGGCTCTGAGTTCCAAAGTGTATTTTGGAGATTAACAGTTAACTGTAGTTGATATAGAATGTATCACATGGCTCAGCTATAGCCTGAGGGGTCTGGAATCACAGAATATAGGAAACAGCAGATTTTAGTGATCATCTTCCAGCCCTATATTTAAAGAGCAAAAAAGCTGGGCATATTCCCATTTGCAGTGAGAAACCTCCTGCCCAGTGCCAGGCCTCACTCTGTCTGTGCTTATCTGCCAGTGAGAGGTGGACTGAATGAGTTTCTGGGGTTCTTACTGCAGTGATTTCTACTCCTGAGATGAGGAGAGCCCATCTTGGGGACAGCAAATAAGTGGAGGGGGTAGATTTATTTTACTGCTGCCTATATCATCCTACACCTGGGAGGTTTATAAATAGAACTTAGTGCCCTGTGGGCCACTGTGAAACTGAACTGAGAAAATGATATTTGATGTTAAATGCACTCACTAAGTACTTATCTCTAACACTGCCAGAGGTTAATTTTTGTCTTAGCCAGTAGCCACTTAGGAGTCTGACTGTTAAATATCAGTTACACAGTTGTGACCATTTAAGACAGCCTTTCTGAATGGTTTATGTTGAATTCTGGGCTGTGCCCCAACTTGGCCCTGTAGGAATAGTGGAGGATGTGGCAATACAGTATATTAAACCGTAGCTACTATTGTCATTTTGAAGTCAGCAAGTTTCTTTTTTTT
>PVKN010014184.1:0-11543 GCA_004027915.1 Capromys pilorides | reverse complement strand
AGTTCCCAAGTCTTCTCCACAACCTTAGACCCGCCTCACCATGTGGTCTTCCTCTATAAAAGTCCCTGGAAGAGACAGCTTCCCAGGGAAAACCTGCTTGGGACCCCTCTCCTGTTTCTTTCTCAGACAGGAGCTTTTTTTCCCCTAATAAATCTGTTCTACTCATAACCTGTATTTGTTCCTAAAATTCATTCTTCAGTTTTAGAGAACATGAATTCATCCAGGTATCTTTTAGGTTGAAATTTCATTTTTCCCCCATATCAAAATCACTCTGGAAAACAGGATGAAAGGTTACCCCCAAAATAAAGCTATTACACAAATTCAGAAATCCTGCTTTTCTAGGTGTTTATGCTGAAGGATTAAAGGCAGAATGCATCTGTGATTCGCATGCATTTGTTGCACTATTCAAAGCAGCCAACTTGTGGAAGCAATAAAACGGTCCAAGAACACAGGATGCACACATACTGTGGAATATTAGCTTGCCTTGAAAAGAATGGAAATTTTGTTGTGGGTTACAATATGGATAAATCATGATAATGTCATACTAAGCAACATTTTTTAGCCATAACAGAATGATGAATCTGCTTATACAATGATGCATCTGACATACTTAACTTCTTAGAAACAGGAAGTAGAATGGAGTTGCCAGGGGTGGTGTCTCAGTTACTCTTCTCTCATTTCTGAGACAAATACCTGACACCCAAAATGAAGGAAGGAAAGGTTTATTTAGCTCACAGTTACTGGAGGTTTCCATCCACACTCAGCTGGCTCCAAGGTAGACCAGCACAGGGCAGAGGGCAGCAGTTCATGGCGGTGGCAAAGAGCAAGAGGAGCCAAGGGTGGAGTAGCAGCAACAATGGCAATAGGCCAACAATAGCAACAGAGAGATTTTTCAGTCTCACTTATGTTGCATTCAAGCTATCAGCCCCAGGTTGGGAGGAGCACTCATACCCATAATACCAGCAGTACTAAAACCCATAATCCCAGTGGATCATGAGTTAAACCCAAACTCTAGAATTCTCTGCCCCATGACTGCATGAGGCTTTGCGGGGACAACTAGACACAAACCATAACAGGTGGCAAGGAGGAACACCGGGTGCTTGGAAGGAAAGCACACAGTCCCACATACACTAGACGCGGAAACTCTGGTGTTCTGCTGTACAACACTGTGCTGAGTTAGCAGCCTTATATATAGTGCGCTTGAAATGGCTTGAGAGGAGATTTCACGTTAAGTGATCTTCCCTCAGTAACATAAAATTACACTTTTTTTAAAGAAATAGTAATAAAATATAAGCACCAAAATGAGTGTGTTTGTTGCCACGATGTTGGAATACTGGAATTACATTTACTTTTTATGTCCTTGTATAAAAGTCAGTTTAAATTTTTTAATCATCTGCACTTTTTCAATAAAGAAATATACTAGGGAACAGGGAGGGGCCAAAAAATACGAGATATCAGATATCACTTGTAGGAAGTAAATTAATGAGGCAATTTTCTTCAAGTTGAAGATTATCTCCCAGCACTGGTTTCATTTGCAATATAATAAATTTGGTTGCTAGTCTTGATATCAACAGTAGCTTTTATTTGTGTAAGTACTAGGTGTTGAGTCTTTATACAAAGAATAATGAGCTCAATGAAAGTCCAGTAAATCTGACTAAAAAGGAATCATCCTCTCTGAGACTAGGAGATACATGTAAAAAAACATGAAAGCAAAACCTGCAAACCAAAAAGATGTGCACCTCAGGGTGGAGGAATTGGTATTTATTACCTCCTTTAGCAGGTTGATGGGGAAATACTGCATCCTTCCTGGAACAATTAGGGGAAATTTCTAGAGACAAATGGCATTTGATCTAGAGCTTGAAACCAGCAGGACAGGTGCATTCAATGAAGAAATAGGCTACTACTTGGAAGTAAGGAAATTCTGAATATACAAAAACACTCAAAATATTTAAAAAATAAAGTACATAATCTTACAGTGGGTCAAAATAGTGCAAACCAAAAAAATTTCCATTTCAATATTCTTTTTAAATTTTATATTTCTTTTTAGATAAGTTCTCACTATGTAGTACAGGCTGGTCTTGAACTCACCATGTAGCTTAAACTGGCCTTGAACTCATAGTGATCCTCATGTCTCAGCCTCCTGAGCATGGAGATTGCAGGCATGTGTCACCACACCTTGCTATATTTTTGTATTTTTAAAAATTTCTTTTATTAATAGTTTATAACACATAATTATATTCAACCTTGGGAATTGGCACATCACATTACATTTTTTAATCTAAGAATATTTAATCATTCAAGACAGCTTAGAGGGCCAGCAACATGGTTCAGTGGTCTAAAGCGCCTGCTTAGGAAAGCTCAGGCAACTGCAGGGACTGTGGTTCGATCCCCGGCACCACATGCTGCGCCAGCCCCACCACCAGGGCAGGCTGAGCCAGCCACAAAATAAATAAATAAAGAAACAAACAAACACAACAAGCAAACAAATAAATAAATAAAATTTAAAAAAAAAAAAAAGACAGCTTGGAAATAGCCATCTTCGTCACTATGCAGGACAGGGGCCAGACCAGTGGGGACCGTCCAGGTGAGCCCTGGGAGAGGCTCTGTGGAGCCTGTCTCCTGTGCAGATTGTTGACCAGTGGGGCTACCCCTACAGCTGTGACAAGGGCCACATCTTAACTGAGGATTTAAAGGAGATGGGTTTTTTTGTTTGTTTATTTCTGGATCCAAAACCTTCACTGTTGATGCCCTTGTTTTAAGAACTTCTAAGCACTGAAAGTTGCCTGTTCCAGGCTTCATCCTGGTGCCTCACACACTTTGTCTCCTCACTTTAAATTGGGAGGGGCACAGAGCAGCTGAGAAGCCTGAGCAGAAAGTGTTATAAGACAATTCAAACAAATTTAGATGAATTAGAATAAAGACATGTGATCTAAATTTAGGATAGACTTAAAAATGTTATAGCCTTTCCTTTTATTAAGGCGGAGTGCAAGACTTGAGGTAATTGCAGATAATTCAGGTTATTGCTGTGTGAGTAGAATTTACAAGAGAGAAAAGACAATTATGAGGTGGCTGAACCTTAGGGTCTGTGCTGCCGTTATTTCCACAGAACTGAGTGAGCCACAGCTATTCAGCTCAAGGAGTTTGCAACTGTCCCCCCAAAGGCAAGTTTGCTGAATAACTCATGCTCTGAAGTGCCCTGAGTGTCCCTCGCCCCACCAAGGATCCAGCAGTTAGTGGCTCTCCAGTGCAGGGGAGCTGCTCCCTGCGATCAACTATTCCCTGTAGTCACAGACTCCTAGGTCGGACAAAAGAACATTCACTTCTAGGTAAGCTTATGGCTCAGCTCTCCAAAAAAGCCGATGGAACTTCCTGAGGGAGAGCGAACTGGAGCTTTCCTTGCCACCATACCTTTCTTGGCTTGTGAAGCACAAAGACCTGAGGAAGTTCCTGTTGGGCGAAGGTACCAAAAGATTTGGAGAGAGCTCTACGGAAGGACAGGGGTTCTACTAGAGCGAGGAATTCACAACTTTCAGAACTTCCCTGCGGATAACCAAGTACTGCACAAGTTTCCCTGCGCAGGGTCTGCAATTTTGAAATCTAGAACTAGATGCCTCTGAGGGGCTGTGCCTCCAGGGTCCAGGTGATGCCACTGGGACGGGAGGGAAATCCAGGCAAGAAAAAGGAAGACTGTCTGGAGAGGAGCTTCTCAGAAGACTGAAATCCTTTTTTTTTTTTTTTTTTTAAGAGAAGGCTCTATAAGGTGTTCAGGGTCTCACTACTAGATAGAACTCGTAGTGATCCGCCTGTTCACAGCCTCCCAAGAGCTGGGATTACAGGTATGTGCCACTATGACCAGCCTCAATTGCTGTCTCAGCGCACCCAGAGGGCAGGGTCGGCAGGGAAGGCCACAGGATGGAAACCCCGGCCCCTTAGCCTGCTTGCAGGTGCTGTAATCCACTGAGCTATTTGGCCAGCTCTTAAAATCCTTTGCGTCAGAGCATATGAGGCGGGAAAGCACCGGCACGGGCTGGTCCAGGACGCCCGCAGTGTACAGATTCTCTCGCTGCTCCACAGAGGCCACCGTTTGGGTGCCTATAGCCACCCTGAAATCTCCCACACACCACAGTATAAGTTCTCTAACACTGTGCACTTGAATCACCAGGAAAGCTTTTCTTTTCTTTCTCTCTTTTATGTTTTTTAAGCAACCTGAAGCCTATGCCTTACCTCCAGAGGTTCTGATTGGGTTGTTGAAATACCTTAATTGATATGCAGCACTCAGCTGCTGATTCCCAGCATGCCCTGGAGTTTGCTGGAATGGTAAACTTCAAACTCACCCCAGATCTACTGCATTAAGAACTCTGGAGTTGGAGCCCTGCAAGCAGGGCAGTGTGTTAACTAGACCTCCAGGTGATCCTGATGCACTATAAAGCTTGGCATCCACAGGCATGGGCATTGAATTAGAATTCCTGTAGTTCTCCAAGTGATTCTAATATGTAATATAGCTTGAGAGCCAAGATTTTAACAAATAAAACCACCCGACAGGGCTGGAGCTCCTAGGCAGCTGGAGGCTGATCCCGGGGACAGGCTTGCACCCTGCCTCCCACCACCACTTCTGTCCCTCACTTGTTGCAGAGGTCACAGCATGAATGTGGGCAGGGGACAGCAAGAGGCCACGGAGGAAGAATTAAAGTCTCTGACTGCTTCTGTAGGGTAAGAAGAAACTAAGAAGGCTCCACATGATGCCGAAGATGAAGCAAAGATCAATCATGAGCCAACAAATTCCTGATGATGCCAAAATCCAGGTTGAAATGAATTGTTTTGTTTTGTTTCCTTTCTCCTTAATCCTTTATCTCCATGAAGGGAACAAAAGTTGCCTCAAACCTATTGCATTTCAAGGAAAAGCTGACTTGCTCCAGTTATTCCCACTATTTGATCAAACTACTGACAATGGACTATGAATGCAAGGTTGGCAGGCTTCTCCTTGGTGAACTTGCCTGACGTTCAAGGCTGTTGGCAAGCTGAGAAGCCTCGGGTAGAGTCATGGACCATGGACGCCATGCAGCACAGTGGTCTGAAAGGAGGGCAGGTGTGAGGGGCATGGGAGAAGCAGAAGAGGCTCTGCGTGCCGGTCAGTAAACCCTTCCTGGGGCTGTTTTCTATCACACCATGTTGTGTGATATTACATGGAAAATATGTAGTTAGCTTTCAACATCAGATCATCTCTGCAAATTTCAGGGGTTCATTCTTTGTCTTAGTTACTTTCTCATTGTTGAGGCAAAATACCTGACACTCTAAAGTTCAAAGAGGAAAGGTTTGTTTGGCTCACAGCTTGTAGAGGTTGCAGTCCACAGCTGGCTGACTCCACAATGGGGTGTCACAGCCTAGGACATAGCAGAAGAGAAGCAGTTCACGGTGGGCATGAGGCAGTGCTGGAGGCAGCAAGCAGTGAAGTGGCGAAGAAGTAACGAGCACCCACCCCCAGTAACCGCAGCTGTATGACCATGCTGATATTCTGTCCACCCCGCCTGCCTTTGGGGCAGCAGCATGTACACCAGGGCCTGGTCCCCATAATCCTGGCATCACACCATGAACCAATCCCAGCATCAGGCATTTTAGATCCAGCCACTTCTGAAAAACCCCACCTATGATCATGAGACTTTAGGGAACAATGAGATACAAGCCATAACATTCTCTTTCATTTTTTTCTTTTCCAATACCTTGAGGCTTCAAAATGAGCACTCTCATTTATTGTGTGAATCATTTTTACACCCTTAACCTATCAAGGGGCAGGCTTGGGAACCTTTAAAAACTCCTATTTTGGCCAAAAATAAGTGCCATTCTCCACATTTTAATTCATGCCTGTATTTGTGCTCCACCTTCTACTTTATACAATTAGCACAAAAATTTCCAAGCAAGGTTTAGGTCCAAGAAACCCTTGCTTAGACCCCTTTTACAATTAGGTCGAAGAAATCCTGAATTTCCTATGTGGAACAGTGGAATCTCACAAAAGAAAACCACTCTAGACAAAGAAAAATGAACAGGTAACTATGCCTAGATGAGCACGACAACATAACTAAGAGGGACTCGTTAGTGAAGCCAGGGCCTGAGCTCCCCCAACCACAGAATAAACATCAATTTGCTCAAATGTGAGTACCTGAACTGTACTAAAGGCCGGAAAACAGTAAGTTTCTGCCTCTAGGAAGCTAACCTCATGAAGAAGCCAGAGAAGTAATTGGACAGTCATGATTTAGAGCCCATTGAACAATGCCTGTAGAGCTATATAAAGAAAAGAAAGCAAGCATAGTTCCTGAAAGAGATTTCAGAACTCTGCCCAAAGGTTACTTCTCCTACCCTAATGTGGCTCGAGAGAACAAGGAGGTACAATGACTCTTTGGTTAAGTAGGAAGAATGGAGAGTCAGAGTCCATCAGGATCCTTATATTACTCTGCTTTTTATTATTATAAGGAAATGCCTAAGGAATGCTACTTGATTGAAAAAAAAAAAAAGAAATGTGTCTGGTTCACAGGTCGGGAAGCTGAAAGTCCAGAATTGGACAGGCGCATTGGGTCAGCAGATGACATCAGCCCAATATTATAGTTTGGATATCAGATGTCACCAAGAGGGCTGCATATTACATAGGCCTCTGGTTTCTTACCACTGTGAATTGTTTTAGTTTAGTGCTATACACATTAATTCAAACGTGACTTTTTCTCAGCATCCCAATGCATTGAAATATGATGCCAAGTAAGGACATGGAAAACCAAGTACTGTACTTTTATGTGCCAAATGTATAGGCCCTTAGTGAGGGGATCCCTCTATCAGCATACTGAGCACATGCCTCACACACTTGGTTCAGTTTGAGCAGAGAGTTTGCCTTACATTGACCTGTTTAGCTCTTCTTGTGTGTATTTTGGCATGGCCACTCTAATTCGGCCTCCTCAATGCTTTTCCAAACTGTCCATCAGGGAACTTTCAATTCTTCAAAAGCTCATTCAAAAGCTACCATATATTATGTTTGCTGTTATTGTTTTTTTTTTTTTATTTCTTATATACATATTTTATATACACATGCATAGAACTTATAGTACATTTGCAGTAAATAATGATTACATTCATCACAATGTTTGCTGTTATTGTTAGAAGCTTATATACCTTTGATTCTGTATGTGTGTGTGCTCTAAGGGGTATTAACATTCCGTAAGCATCTGGCTTGAGTTAGGTAGAGATTAGAGACTTCTGCCCTAATACTTGTAGAAACACTATAATTTTTAGTACATGATTTGGCAATGTGAGGTATTCTTGTGAATTTTATGAGAAATGCCTATGTATGAAAAAAAATGAAGCATTCCATCAAGATCAAACTCTGGGTAAGTGAAGAAGACACTTCAGTATATGAAGAGCCAAGGAAATACAAAATCTACCAAGTGACAAATGCACAGGTTTTGAGATTTTGGTTTTCTTGAACAGAGAGCTGGTAGATTATGTGGTCTCTGGTCTGTGAGTAAGAGTTCAGTGAGTCCTATCAGGGCCTTTCACAAGACTGTAGTCTGTATCTTGATCTTGGTCGCCCCACCTGGCCGTTGTGCCACTTCAAGCAGGCTGTCAGATGATATGATACTCTACCTAAAAGACTCCCAAAATTCCACCAAAATACTTCTAGATTTACTAAACAAATTAAGTAGCACAGGTGGATACAGGTCAACCCAAAAAATCAATAGCCTTCCTGTACATGAATAACTAATGCACTGAGAGGGAAAATAAGAAATCCACACCATTTGCAACAGCATCCAAAATAATGAAGTACATCGGAATCAGTCCAACAAAGGAAAGGAAAGACGTATCCATTAAAACTACAATACTCTGAAAAAGAAGATTTAAGAGGTTATCAGAAAATGTAAAGATATCTCTTGTTCTTGTGTAGCAAGAACCAATACAATGAACTGGGCCGGCGAGATGGTTCAGTGGTCTAAAGAGCCTGCTTAGGAGGGCTCAGGCAACTGCGGGGACTGCAGTTCAATCCCCGGCACCACATGCTGCGCCAGCGCCACCACCAGGGCAGGCTGAGCCAGCCACAAAATGAATAAATAAAGAAACAAACTAACACAACAAGCAAACAAACAAACAAATAAATAAATAAAGAACCAACACAATGAAAATGGCCATACATCCAAAATTGTTATACAGATTGAATGCAATCCTAATCAGAATTTCAAAAGCACATCTCACAGAACTAGAGAGCATAATGCTAAAATTCACTTGGGGCCAAGAGATCTAGAATAGCAAAGGCAATTCTGCACAACAAAGGTGAGATTAGGGTATCACAGTCTCTGACTTGGAATTGTACTACAAAGTTACTGTGATAAAAAACAGCCTACTATTGGCACTGAAAAAGACCTAAGGATCAGTGGAACAGGTTCCAAGGTACAAAAGCAACGGCAGACATACGATCTACCTTGCTTCTGACAAAAGTACCAAACACATTCACTGGAAGAAAGATAGCCTCTTTAATAAATGGTGCTGGGAAAACTGGCTTTCCACAGGCTTAAGATTAAAACTAGACCCACATCTTTCACCATGCACTAAATTTAAATCAAAATGGATCAAAGATCTAAATATTGAAATAGGAATATTAAATTTGTTAGAAGTTTGAATAAGCAGAATTCTCGAGACTGTTGATCTAGGCAAGGACTTTATGAACAAAACCCTGATTACCCAGGAACTGCCACAAAGAATCAACAACCAGGATATCATTTTATTAACATGCTTTTGCACAACAATATAAAACAATAACAAAGTGAAGAAACCAAATACAGTGAAGGAGAACTTTTTGCCAGCTATTCTTCAGACAAAGGACTAATTTTAAGACCACAAAGAAGAATTCTAAAAATCAGAGCCCCCAAATTTGAAGACACTATTCAAATACTGGGCATCTGAAATCAATAATTCTAAGATGAAAAAGTGGAAATGGTAAACAGATACATAAAAAATGTTCAAAATCATTATTGTCTTTTTTTTTTTTTTTTTTTTTTTTTTTTTTTTTTTATTGAGACAGTGTCCTGTTATGCAGTTCAGGCTGGCCTTGAGCTCACTTTTGTAGCCCAGGCTGTTCTTGAACTTATATCAATCCTCCTGCCTCAGCCTCCCAAGTGCTGGGATTATAGGCATGTGCCACCACTCCTGGTTCAACATCATTATTGATTATTCAAGAAATGCAAGTTAAAACAATTCAGATTCCATCTCACTGAAGAAAGAATGGCTATTATCAAGAAGGCAACCAATAACAAAGAATCCTTCTCCACTGTGGTGGGGGGGGGGGGGGCAGTATAGATTGGTACAACCACTGTGGTAATCCGCGTGGAGATTCCATGAAAAACTATGACTAGAGATTCTATTCCACCAAGCCTCTCTCCATTTTGGAGTCTTTCTGAAAAAGTTAAAAGCATCTTTCTACACCACGGCAATCAGTGTGAGTATATGTGCATCCAGGTTCTAGGGACACAGTTTCTAGTAGCTGGAACTGATGAGTAGACAGAGATGTGTCCTTTTCGTATATAGTAAGTACTACACTGTCATACAGAAGGAAAACCTGAGACATTTCTCATTCAGTACATGAACCTTGAGACCATACTCTTAAATGAAATAAATCAGACATACATGTGCAAATACCAAGTTGTTTCTCTTGTGTGAAAAACCAAAAATGTCAATAGGAACTAAAATCTATAAACAGGTTTTGGGAAATAGGAAGAAATGTTCACATATGGAGAGAAAGAAGGCAGGAAGGAAGGAAGGGAAAAGAAAACATGTAAAAGACTATTATGGTTTATGGCTAGTTGTCCCCCCAAAGCTTCATGCAATCATGGGGCGGGGACTTCGAGAGTTTGAGACTTGGGTCATGATGCACTGGGATTATGTGTTTTAGTACTGATGGGGTACAATTGATTCCTCCGTGGAGCATGACCTGGGCCTGCCTAGGATATGATTGGCTCCTCCCTAGAGTGGGATCAAGGGCCCATCCTGGGGTATGATTGGTTCCACCCTAGGGCACAATGGGCCTATGTCAGAGTGACTGAGCACAAAGAGACTTTTTAAAGGGCTGTTGCTCTCTGTGCCTTGGTTGGTTGATTGCCTCTGTCGTGATTGTTGCTGTTCCACCGCCATGAACTGGATGCTCTCTGCCATGTTCCACTCAGCCTTGGACCAGCCAAATATGGACTGAAATCTCCAGCAACTGTGAGCTAAACAAACCTTTCCTTCTTTCATTTTGAGTGTCGGGTATTTGTCTCAGCAATGAGTAAAAGGTAACTGAGACAAAGACATAGAAACAAACCTTTTTTTTAATAAGGAAGGAAAGACTGGTTGAATGGGAAATTGGAGGTAGAAGGGATTGTTATATTATGTACAAGTGCAGGCTTTCCACGATGCATGTGATCATTATGTGTATTTAAAATGTACCAAAAACTTATTAATAAAAAAGAACACTATTTTTGGTGGAAATGCAAGCTATTACAACCACTGTGGAAATCATTATGGAGATTCCTCAGAAAAGGACAACTACCAGGGGCTGGCGAGATGGTTCAGCAGTCTGGTCTTAAGCACCTGCTTAGGAAAGCTTAGGCAACCACAGGGACCACTGTTCAATCCCCAGCACCACATGCTGCGCCAGCGCCACCACCAGGGTAGGTTGAGCCAGCTACAAAAAATAAATAAATTAAAAAAAAAAAAAGAACAACTACCAATTCCACTAGGCCCAGGTAGTCCCACTCTAGGTGTCTTCTAAAAAGAGTAGAAGACTTCATAGTCTAATCATGCATCTATATTCATATTTATAGCAGCACAATTTGCCATAGCTAAATCTAGCAAAGAGCCTGCATGTCCATCAGCATATGAATGGATAGGCAAGGTGTGGTACTTACACGCAATGCAGCACTACTCAGTCATTAAGAAGGGTGCAGTTGAAGTGTTCATAGGAAATTGCATGCACCTTGAGACAATCATATGAGGGGAAAGGAATCAGATATGGACATTTAAGTACCACACGGTTCCTTCTATACAAGAAATCCAAGATGTAGGTAGAAAGCAAGGCAAAGTGTAGATAGCAGGAAGTAGGGAGAGCTTTCTCAAGATGGTAGAGAAACAAGAAAGAGTGGGAAGCAAGGGAAAAAGTTTTTAAAAAGACAAGAAAACATGCAAATAGAACATTTTCAGACTGAAGGAGACTGAGTTAAAGAGAACGGAGAGTGATGGGGTTTGGAAAAGGACAACAAAAATTAAAGTGTTTTGTACATGTACAAATCATCCATGATGTACATAACCTTTGTGGCCTGCAAACATGTACTAATAAAATATACTACTTAGAAAAGCACATAAACACCGCCGCCGCCGCGGTGCCTGAACGGAACTGCTTCTTCTTCTGGCCCAGCGGCCCCCGCGCCGGGTCTGTCCCGCTGCCGCTGCCGCGGTGCCTGAACGGAACTGCTTCTTCTTCTGGCCCAGCGGCCCCTGCGCCGGGTCTGTCCCGCCGCCGCCGCCGCGCCTGAACGGAA
>PVKN010014183.1:0-19370 GCA_004027915.1 Capromys pilorides | reverse complement strand
GGTGTATTTACAAAGGTCATTTGCTGCTTGTTGATACTGAATTCTAAGCACTTTAATTCCTATGGTTTGCAAAGCATAGTGTTTTCAAGGAAGGCCCAGATTTAAGCTACTTAGAATAAGCAACATGGCAACATAATGCCTTGGATTTGAGACAACAACAATAGTAATAATAATGATGTAACAAGAATGTTAGGACATTTAAAAGACTGTATTTGACAATTACTATGTTTTCTGTCTAAGAATATGTTTTAGAAACAAAAGTAAAAGTCATTGTAGGTGAATTTTAAACAAGAAAGAGGAATTTGTGCCTAGAATTCTATTTCTGTGCATGAAATATGAGCCTCTCCCTGTTTTTTTCTAGGAAATCTCTCCCAGGGACAAGACTTGGCCGCCCTATGAATACTAAGAGTTTTCTAACATCAGCCTTGGGGGCTCTGTTCCCAGAACCCACTTGCTGTATCTATGGGGTTGTCCAAGATATAGTGGAAATTAAGAACTGCACTAGACAGAGATTTAACTTTTCTGTTGAAAGTATTTTCACATGACTAAGAATTCATTTTTTAGCTGTTTTCTTATGAAAAAGTTGTGCCTGGAACTGGGAGTGCTCAGCCAGGGTGAGATCACTCTCCGTGCCATTCTCCAGGAGACTCGATGTCCAAGGTGCATTCAGAAGCCTGTGGACGTGCAGTTGTTCACTCTGCAGCCAGCGGCTGGTAGCTGTCTGCAGGGCAACCAGGACAGCTCAGTTAGAGACATGGAGGTACGAACAGAGCTGCAGCAAGGCCTGTCTTTCATTTCCCCTTGCCCTGTCTTTGGAGTCATCATTAGGGTTCAGGCAGATCCAGATGTCTGGCTCTTGGAATAAATGTTCACCTGGCTCAAAGAAAGACTGCCATCTATTCTGTCATTGCATCGTTTTGTGCTCAGGTGGTACAGAGAAAAATTTAAAAAGCATCAGACTGCATCATTCCTGGGAAAAGGCTGAAAAGATTCTTTTCAATAGGAGTGGAAAAGAAAATAAAAGGTAAAATCAGTTTGATTCTGAGATGGTATTTAGAGCAGAAAATTCTGGAAAGGTGCTTCCTGAATATGCACATACCAATCACTTGAGATTCCATGTGTACTCTATTAAGCCCATCAATAGACATGGGGAGGACATCCAAGCCAATATCCACACAGCATCTACTGCAGATGAAGAAATACACTAGATATTGTCATTATCAAATGTCATCTGGAAAATAAAACATTTAAACTCTTATCAGAAACTTAAGTGTACCAAGAGTATCTAGAACCATCCTATATGCTTCGATTTATTTAAAACTGTCTTTTGAGTGAAAAAGAAAAGGACAGAAAAGGAAAAGAAAGGAAGGGAAGGGAAAGGGAGGGAAGGGAAGGGAAGGGAAGAGAACGAAAGGAAAGGAAAGGAAAAGAAAGGAAAGGAAAGGAAACCAAGATCATTCTAAAATGAACGGAGATCCTGGCGTGATAGTACACACCTGTAGTCTGGCTGCTTAGGAAGCTAAGGCGAGAGGGTCACTTGAGTTCAGCTTGGGCAAACATAGTGAGACCTTGTCAAAATAAATAAGTAAATAAATACATGTTAAGTAAATATTAAATGAATTATTACTTAAAATAAAAAAAAACAACAAATTAGATGCAAGAGATCCTCGAAATTCATCATTTGGAAGGAAACTGACCACTGTCTCATCGAACAGGGCATGGAACCCTTTGGCTTGTTTCATCCCTCCAGGTCTCAACTCTCTTCGTCTCTGGATGCTTTGCTTTCGGTTGGACCCCATCTAGATGGCTTTGTTCTCCCACACAGTCCCCTGATGCTAGATGCCTGATTCCCTAACACAGCTGAGTGCTGTGTGTGTTCTCCGTTATTGGCCTCCCAATCGCTATAAAGAAGTCGTTGGATTGTGTGAGGATAGTACAGCGCCTGCGTGAGAGGAAGACGTTCCGAGCCTGTCTCCTTCTTAGCCTTGCTTGCATTTCAGTTCTACTCCAACATCCCTTGACTGCTTGCTCCTCCACTTTCCTCGGTGTCTTTTTCTCCTTAATCCAGCTCACATGTTCCCTATCTGATCATTGTTCCTGGGGGTGTGTGGGGGGGGTGCTTTGGGATGCAGTCTAGGTGTTAAAGGAATGATTATTCATCGCGATCCTCTGGCATGAACACCCTCCTCTCCTTATAGAGGCTGTGCTCTCCAGAGAATAGGTTGGCAGCATTTTTTTCAAAGTGGAATAAAAAATGCATCACACTTAAAAAAAAATACACATGGCATCTCTCAGGAGACTTTCGATGCAGGTTCCTTTTCTGTCAAGAGAGGAGGCAATGTTGTAGTGGAAAAACATTGAATTGGTGATCAAGAGAGCCCCCCCCCCCCCCAGGCCTGGCTCTGCTAATCAGTAAAGGGAGGGGGGCATGTCTTTTATAAGCCACCTTCTCCCTTGGGGATCTTAGGTCTCCAGTGTAAAGCCCAAGGGCAGAACCTTGGTCCTTCCAGTGCTGACACTCTGAGTCTAGGAAATGGGGCCCTGAGACTTCGAAAAGAGATTTTTATCAAAACTCGAACGTAACGACTGTGAATGGACAACAACATTTGCCCTTTTATTATTTTTGCTTGCAAATCACACTGATTTTGTCATTTGTGCCAAAATTTCTCCAGAAAGAGCCTCTAGCAGCCACTTAAGATATAATTTAAGAAACTGATTAATTGATTTTAAGTTTGAAACCAACATTCTTCCTTTTTGGGCAATGCCTAGTGAAAGAAAAATAGTCAATGTCATGATTTTGTTTACTTGACACAAAATGTAAGATCTCTCCTGAAATATCTCTTTAAAAAAAAAGAAAAATCTTCTTTTTTATTCTATAAGGCAGTTAAGTTAACCCATAATTCCTTTTTATTTATATATAGACTTATATACACATATTAAACTAACTTCAAATAAGATTAGGAATCTTTCTGCTCCTCACATTTTGACAAATATCTCATTATGTATTTTGTGTTGATAGAATTTTTTGTCAGTGAAATGTGATTCAGTTGTCTTTGGAAAACTGTAGCAGATCTAGAACAAAAGAATGGGCAAAACTGCCCGATATTTTGCATAAAGAAAGGGGAGAAGAGGAGCAGAAGGGAAAGGACGGAGTGAGGAGAGGCAGACAGCAGGGGTGGTTGCTCTGAGCCACATCTGGGAGCACAGGAGCAGGCTCCATGGCCCCTACATGGGGCCCACCACAGTTAGTGAAGCGAGGAGGTGCAGGAACCTAAGCTCTCCGGGAAGGTAAGGTGCTTTCCTAGCACAATGAGAGCATTGTGCTCTAATTAATTGATGTAACTTTTAAAATATCATCTGATTGTTGGTGCTTCGGAAAGTGGAAGTGTAATTAAGGCCAGTGTTTTCCCCATCTCCACTCACCACACCTTGCTTAGCAAACCACAAAGCCCTTTGGAGGTGGGGTGGAGCCCGAGCCTCCCTCAGCACAAGGCTGCTGCAGTCGTCTTCCTGAGACTCCCTCTGCCTGCATCCATTACTCAGCCCGTGTTCCCTTCAAATCAGGACTCAGCTGTCGCCTTTTCCCTGGACATTGTTCCACTGCAGCCACACTGCTGCTGCCCTATCAACCCTTTGCACCTCACATTTTAGACTACACCCTACTTGTTCTCTTCTTAACACCCTCACTTCTCCTTTTCGTCAGTGACAGTCTCTCATCTTCCCTTTCTGTGGATCAGCTAATGAGCATACTAACCTTTATCAGTCAATAAAACATTCTCCCATCATTGGACTTAACCTAGAAAGTTCCAATCCTTGTCTGCAAGTGAGCTTCGTTATTAATGGGCCAACTCTCCAATCATTTTTAACTCCTACCTATTTAAACCTTTCTAAGCTACCAGGTCACCACTGGTGCTTACAATGTTATTAGGAAGTGATTCAGGAACCAAAAGAAATCAGGCATGATGTGAAATATTAAATCGTACTCTAGACATCACATGGGATTAAAAAACACATAAAATACATCAAATATCAGGTCCAAGTATGGTAATTCCCCACGCTTACACCAGCTCAATGCCTCAGTCTATGGCTTTGATAACTAAGCAGATATACCCAACAAATTGATATTAACATTTATTGAGGGCTTACTGTGTTCTAGGCTGTAATTTAAATATTTTCTGTGCATTATTTCACTGAATTTTCTCAACAAACTTCAGGAGAATGTGTTATTCCCCTTAAGCAATCTGCTCTTGATTATATTGTTAATAAAGTCACAATCAGAGAAGGGACTAGGACCTGACATCTTAATGATATTTTTCTCTCTGTACTAAACAAGATAATACTAGGTTCAGACTCTTAAAGCAGCCATGCATGGAATGTGGACTTTTATCCTTAACAGAAACATTTGAGCAGGACAGTTGGGGAAGACTAAATATCTGGAAAGAGGGCTACAGCCTGTTGAAACAGGGACCAGCTTTTCCTTTGAACAGAAGTGGGGAAGATACACAGGAAAGACCTGGACTCTCAGCCTCTGATGTTCTGTCACTATCATACACTTCTAAGCTGTCTGCTGGCATTACATTCTCTTGGCAGTAAATATTGGAGATATTAGCCACAAATGTGCAGACCCCAGAGAGAAAGGCCAGAGTCAATATTCATGAGATTTTATTATTCTTTACCTGAAGACTGCAGTGTAGATGAGATATGAGTCACCACCCAGGGAAGTATGAATTGAATAAGATTTTTTAACTGGATTTAATACTTGTTAATTGATAACAATTAGAATAGTCTCTTTCATATTTTAGAGGTACAAGACTATCCTATAAATCCATTGAAGAGAGGAAAAGATTTCCCTTTTTATTTTATCTAGAGGGAAGATGCATTTTTATTAATCATTCAAGACTCAAATTTATATGTTTCTATTCTGAATACTAAAGAAACAAAATAGCTTCTTGAAACAATGAGGATTTAAAATTTTTGTGTCTTAAATAAATGTTAATCAAGGAAAAAAGTCTATTTGCATGAAGCAGTTGAATTGGGAATTCAAGGTCTACTTTTCTTAATGATTCATCACAGATCTGGGTTCTTTGGGAGAAAATGAGGGACAGAAGTGAGATCCTGCCAGTACTCACTCAGGTGAAATACAAGGCCTAGGCGAAGGTCCCGAGAAGGAACATGTTTGATAAAATTCAGAGCTCTGATCTATTGAACTTTTTTTGTGTGATTTCTTAAGAAACTGATACTATCACAGATGCATCTTTTTCATGTTAACAAATGTGGAAAGGCTTCAGGAAACTCTGTGGGCTGGAAATTGTGGACATGTAGCTTTAGCTTTAAAAACTAATTCACTGGAAAAGGTGGTTAGTGCCTTTTTTTTTTCTACTCTTAATCATAGAAAATATTATTTTCTGTGGGCCTTGATATGAGATGTGGTAGTCTTTTTTTTCTTAAGAATCAACAATGTCCAATAGCTACTTCAACGTGTTATTTTAAGATAAATACATGTAAACTATGGGTTTGAGTGAAATGCATTTTTAACCCAGGTCATAAATTCAATGGCAGGGCTGGGATGTAGGTCAGTAGTGCAGTGCTTGTCTAGCATTTCTGGGTTTAATTCCCAACACCACAAAACAAAACCATGAATAAGTAAATAATTTAGTAATAGTTGAAGAATTCTGGCTTCTATGTCATTACTTAGCCCTTCTCTATGCTCCTGGTCTGTCCCGAGAGCTTCTGATTTGGCCATACCTTTTCCTTAATTTCTTTATTGATTTAATTTTATAATTTGAGGTTTGAAACTGATTATCCAGCTTTTTATACAGCAGCACAAAATTTTTTTTTTCTGTTTAACACATCGCAGAGAACTGAGTGTCAGGTTTCTGTCTCATATGTTCCACAATTCTGTGTTCTGGTATGATGCCGGCAGAACTGGTATAATTTGAGACAAATAGTGATCTTTCCAAGTTTCATAAAATAAATGCTTATAATTTATAGGAATTAGAAATGCAAATATTGAAACACTGCAGACTGGCACATGGTTACATTTTTTAAAAATTTCAAAAGCATAGAGAATTAAATTGACCTGACCTCCCTCAAAATTATAGCTAACATTCTGAATTGTCCTTGAATAAGTAAAATAAATGATTATTCTCTGAAGAAGACTGGAAGAAGAAATAACCCTTGCTTTGTCCTTTTGTCTAATTCTACCCTGGAAAGAGGAGCACAAGGTTTGCAGGGCCAAGCACATTTTTCATATGTTCATTCAATACTGAAAAATAAAGCAACATTTAGGTGGGTATAAGCCTCACTCTGTTAGTTGTTCAAAGTCTCCACTTTGGATGCCAATTGTGTTTTCCCAAATGTCTTAAAAATCTGTTTGAGTAAAAACAGATCAAACACTCATGGTTTCTAAAGTTGTGGGGAGCATTTGAGGGGATCCACGTGTCAGAGGCGACATCCTGATGAGCTCTCTCCCTCCGTACCCAGCACAGTGTTTTGCTCAATAATTAAGTGTTTAACAATGGAGTAAGCGAGTAGATCTGGTTAAATTCTCCCAACACAGATATACCTGTCCTCTTCCATGAACATCTCACTAGGCAATCTTAGTGTATTGTGCTTCACCTCCGAGCGCCCTGAAGTTCCTCTCCAATGGTAAGCCTGAATCTGTCTGGCTGTCACTTGCACCCATGAATCCCGTTCTTTAATTGTAGTCCAACACTGCTAATGCTGTGCCTTCCTGTGTCATTTCCACAGCAATATTTCCAATGTCTTCTACCATTGCTTGTAAGGGGGGTTGTGTAATGAAAAGCAAATGGTTAGATGGAGGCTCAGAAGACTTGGTGCTTGGGTTCTACCTCTGATTTTCATGAGAAATATCACCTTTGCTGGGCTATTGAATCCCTCTGAGCAGTTTCACGTTATATACAAAATGACCTAACAGTGCTGGCTGCTTAGCTCTACTTTCGTTCTGGGAAATCAAACCCTTTATAAACTGTCAGGTGCTACAGAAACATAGTCACCATGTTTATAAGAAGACATGGTTTCTACTAATGCACCAAGCTGGTACCCTTCCTTTGGCTGTTCTTAGGGTTTGTCCTTATGTTTCTTAAAATGCAGTGGTTGGCCTTAAGTTCACCGTTTATTTATTATTGATCTTGGGCACAGTATAACAATAATGCAAGGAGGAAGGGTGGGCCGGATAGCTCAGTAGACTAAAGCACCTACTTAGGCAGAGGGCAACCACCAGGGTTCAATCCCAGGTGTGTCAGGCTGGCCCCGCCCCTGAGGCCTGCTGAGATGGCCATTGACACTGAGTGTGGGGCCGCACATCTGAATCCCAGCACTTGGGAGGCTGACTCCAGGAGAATCACTGCAAGTCCAATCTATGTAGTGAAACCCCGTAGACTCTGTCCTGAACATATTTTTTTTAAAAAAAATAATATTAATGAAAGGAAGAGAAAAGAAGAAGTGAACTCACTTTATTTTATTAATTCATTATGGTACTAGGGATGGAACCCAGGGTCTCAAACATGCTAGGCAACACTTTACCACCAAGCTATGTCCCCGGCCCTGAGTTTACATTATTTAAACCTCAATGTCTATCAGATTCTCATTCTTTAGTTTAATCCTCATAATAAGCCTTTCAGGTGTGTGTTATGCAAGCAAGTAAGTAACACTTCAGAAATTATAAGCAATTTGCTTGGGCATTGATGTCAACTTTCCCTCTTACCATATTGGCCACAGTTTCTGTTATTCCCATGATTTCCATCACTGGTGCACTCTCCCTGTGACTGGAGAATTAGCTGGTGATGCATTTTCCCATATACTAACTCATTTTTAGCTTGGTGGTCGCTCAAGGTCTTAGGTGTCCATTTTTATTGTCTCACACACATAATTCTGTTCAACCTGTATTGGTGCGAACAGGTATGGGGATCCCGAGGTAGTATCTGAGCTACACTTGAAGTGGTCTCACATTATGCATACCTTGCTTCTGCTTAATAATTTATTAATGATTTTTATATGAAATAATTTTTATATGAATTACTGATCTTTAGTCTTTCACACCTTTTTTATATCTTCTCTTATCTCTGTTATTTGCTTTTCTCTCTTCTGTTTCAATTTATCCTGCTCTTTCTTCTTTCTTAAATGAGTTGACAAATATAAATCACTCTTGTATAAGAAAAATGCTCAATTATTATTAATCTGCCAAATATCAATCAAGACTTTTCTATGTACAAAGCAATATCTCTGGTGCTGGGCAAATATGCAGTGTGATTGAAAACATAGTGAATGTTTAAGTCTTTTAAAATAAATTTATTAAAGTAAAAGACACATTGTCATTAATTCCACTCAGAAAACTTCCTCTCACTGTAAACACACTTAGTCTCACTTTCTGAGGCACTTCTGGAAGTCCTCTTTCGTGAGTGTCTCTAGCCATGCTGTCATAACTATTTTGATGTCCTGAATTAATTCAAAATGTCTACTTCTGGGAAACAGGGCTCACTATATTTTTTTTTAATCACTTCATAAAGACACTTAAGAAAGAAGACTTTCATAATTGCTTCAAAAAGTGACAAGAATGGCAGCATATGTGTGCCCAAAGCAAGCAGGAGTGCTTTGAGGAGGGTCAACAGCAATATGTCTTTAGCTGTAACACATTTTTAAAATAAAACATAATTAGATGACATCTTGCACTGTTTTTCATCTCTAAGGAATAATCCTCTTCTTTGTTTGCCTCTCACTATTAGCATGGTCCATCAAACCATTTGTGTCATCTTCCATGTTTTGTACAAGTTCAGCTTGGCTCTTGGCCTAATGGTAGGTGAAATAAGGACTCATAAGACTATCTGGACAGAATCACCATATATATATATGGTGATATATATATGGTGATTATATATATTATATTATATAATATATATATATATATATATATTATACATATATATAATCACACTGCATATTTGCCCAGCACCAGAGATATTGCTTTGTACATAGAAAAGTCTTGATTGATATTTGGCAGATTAATAATAATTGAGCATTTTTCTTATACAAGAGTGATTTATATTTGTCAACTCATTTAAGAAAGAATATATATGTAACTTTGGAATTAAATTAAGGAGCTTGTGATGAAAGGTTATCCTAATGGACCCTTAGTGTAATCACAAGTGTCCTTGTGAGAGAGAGGAGATTCAACACAGATGGAGGAGAAGGCAGTGTGGACCCCAAGATGGGGTGCAGTGATGCAGCACAAGCCAAAGAGGGTGGGGTTGCCTGAGTGTGAGTGTCAAGGTGTGGACTCTCCAGAACCCGGGCAGGCACGGAGAGCTTCCGACACCCTGACTTCAGCCCAGTGATATCACTGTTGGATTTCTGGCCTCCACAGCTGTACGCAGATCCACGTTTGTTGTCCCAAGCCACCAAGTTGGTGGGTATTTGTTACTGCAGCCGCAGGGTGCTAATACACTCCCTTGCATTTTTCTCAGATGTTCCTGAAACTCTTTAGCAATCTCCTTGGGTTGTGTGCTCCTCCTTTCTTTTTTTTTTTTTTTCCTCAATACATATTATTTATGTTTCTATAAAACACATTCCATATGTTTTCTTATAACACCTAAGCTTGCCAAACTACTATCCCTGCTTCACTCTGGTTCCTTTAAAGGCTGTCATTCAGAGGTCAGATAACCTTAACACATCGTTTGGACAGACTGATAATGATCACATGTATTTCTCCTGGCTCCCTTCCCCTGATGGCCCATGAATGCTTACATGTTGCTCTTTAAAAATAAGTGATCCTTTGTTCAATAAATTAAAACACTGGTACTAGAAGTTCCATGGATGCTAATAGGTGCAATGAGCTGTAGGAGTGCCCTGGGGGAAGGGAGAGGGACCAACCAGAGGCAAGGAGTGGGGAGTGGGGAGCCTCTTTGATACTCAGCCCCCTGTCCTCCAATGCCCTGTACAGCCCCAAGGGAACTCACCTAAACCTGCTGCTTTTTCTTTTATGCCTTGGACCTTTACTTTTTTTTTTCTTGACTGCCTCAGCCCGCCCTGGGGGCAAGGCTGGTATGACATGTGGTGCCAGGGATCAAACAACAGTCCCTGTGTTTGCCTAAGCTTGCCTAAGCAGGTGCTTTAGACTGCTGAGTTATCTCACCAGCCCCCTGTTACTTTTTATATGAGATGAGATAATGAAATGCCTCTTCTGGATAACTGGAGAAGTAAGTGAGTCACAAAGTAAAAACAAAGATGCTATGATTATTTCTATCCCTTTTCTTGTTGAAAAGTACATCTGTCAGACTCCCGTTACTATGACAAAATGCCTGACATAGTCAACTTAACAGGAGGAAAGGTTTATTTTAGTTCATTTCAGTTCACAGTTGCTTGGTCTCCTCACCTTTCGGCTGGTGGTGGCATGGTGGAAACATGTGGCAGGGGAGATCTATTCATGTCATGGAGGCCATGAGGCAAGAGAAAGAGAGGATGGAGCTTAGGTCCCAGTATCCCCCTCAAGAACAAAATTAAATGACCCAACATTTCTCCCCATCCCATCCTTGGAAGTTTTCAGCACTTCCAAAGCATGCCATGGATTAAAGATCAAGTTTTTAGCACGTGGACCTGTGGGGACATTCAAGGCCCAAATTATTCTTATTGGTCTGTCTAATGTTTGGAATAATCAAATTTTAGAGAAAGTATTACAGTTTTGGAAGAACCCAGAGCATACCATGTATATCTTATGTGCTTGCTTTGCATAAAAAACTTAGGAAATAATATTATAAAATGTATCAGTAAATAATATTATAAAAATATTATGAAAATATATGAATTGTCTGGATAGATATACATTCGAAAATAACTTATCACCAAAAAATATTACTCACCTTCTGCTCTTTTCCTGTCAGCATTGTTATCCATATCTGGGTTTGAGGAAGGGTTTGTGGGTGGCAAATGAGTAGGAAGTAGCTGGAAGGAATGTGACCAAGGAGGAAGAAAGGTGCCAGAGAGGGATGCAAAGAGGCGAAAGGAGGCAGGTTTGACCTAGATTCCCAGCCACCTACTCTCTGAACATTAGCACTCAAAGACATGCTGCTCAGGAGGGGCAGAGAAATGAACTTCCAGCAACCCCAAGTCCAAAGGTCCAGGGATCCAATCCTATTCATGTTCCAAATGGTGTCACTAGGCTCCTAAAGACTCAGCTCCTAAAGCCACACCTTTGGGTTCACACACATTCATCTTCCAACACAGTAACCTTCTTCCTCTAGCAACATGAAGTTAATGTGTTCTGCCGCATGCTTCTGAAATACTTAGCCTTGTTATCTGATAGCCATGTGTTTTCTCACTGAGGGAGGAGGAGCTTTCCTGGCTCTTTCTCACTATGAAAAATGTGGTCGGTGTGAAGCAAGAGGGTCTATGACAGTTGGGCGGTTGTAAGTAACTAGCAGGCAGGACCCAGGCAACCCAGGGTGCTCTGCCTTACCTCATTCCAGGCCACCAGAGCCCAGTAATGGTTTGCAGACAAATTTCAAAACAAAAATAATAGTGGAACAATATTAAAGTATTTTTATTTGTTTGTTTCTCTTGTGTTCTCTACTGTCCACATTCTCTATGGCGTCTGGATATCTTCACTTTGGCTTCAGTTCCCGTCCAGCTTTTGCATTCTGGGATGCTCATGAGTACTTATTAAGCATATACTGAGTGGAGAGACAGAATGTTTAGCACTGCAAAGAGCACATCATGGGACCCTCAGTCTCAGAGGGGGACCAAATGCCACAGCTTGCAGGTGACAAGGACTTTCCCATGACAACATGCACCCACTGGACACCTGGCAGCAGGTAAGCATCAGGTCAATGCTAAACACAGAAACCAAGGGGGCTCGCCACCCCGAAAGCATTCCTTAGGACCTCCCTGGAGGGACAGAATGAGAGGAGAGGAGACGATGCAGAGCAGTCAGGATGAATTCGAGGCAAGGGAGACATTTGCTTCTGGACAAAACTTGAAGGAGTACCTAGAACTTCAGGAGTGAAAATACAAACTATTTGAATGCTATATATATATATATATATATATATATATATATATATATATATATATATTTAAATCAGAGCTAATACAAAATGTTAATAAAGGAGCCAAATGTCACGATGCTAAGGAAAAACAACAGTGTCAGTTCTTGTTTTTCCTTTTTTCTCTGGTTCCCCACAGAGCCAGCAAGTGGGAGGAAGAACACATGAATTCAGTGTCAGGGGTAGCTGGAAAGGTATTGATTGAGGAATGAAAATGTCGCGTGGTTCTGTGGGGTAGACCACACTGGCTGTGACAGAAGATCCAGGTGAGGGGCAGAGGTACAGACAAAAGGTGAGATAGGGAGAGGAGAGACAAAGGGCGTGGAGGGTAGAGGGAGAGCCACAGTGGGGACTAATGGGAGAGATTCGTCAGACTGCATGACCCAGAGTGGTGGAGAGTGTTCCACAAACATAAAGGTGGCAACCACATGAAGAATGACTGAGGGAGGACTCCTGTAGGGAAGCCGGTTAGACTTGAAACAGGACAATGGAAGTGTCCATTAAAGAGAAGCCATGCCTTGGGAAAAGAAACATTCCAAAGACATTGCACATGAAAAGAAATGGTGGAACCCAGTCTTTTGGGTGTGAGGATAATGGAAGAGAAGGAGGAAGAAGAGGAGGAGGAAGAGGAAGGAGAAAAGGTGAGAAAGGGCAAGGGAGGGCTGAGGAAAGGGTAGAAGAAGGGTGACATCTGACAACCTTCTAGGTGGTTATCATTATGAACTGCCCATGAGGGGTGTCTCAGTTACTTTTTATTCATTGCTGGAACAAAATACCAACACACCAAATTAAGGAAGGAAAGGTTTATTTAGCTCACAGTTAATGGAGGTTTTAGTCTATGTTCTGCTGGCTCTAAGGTGGATGGCAGCAGTTTATGGCATCGGAAAACAACAAAGAGCAAAGGAGGAGCAGCAGCTTCGGCGTCTATCAAGCTTCTCTCTCTCTTCCTTTTGTGCTGACTGTGAAGACTGGAGTGGCTTTGAGAAAGTGGTGGAGGCTGCTGCAAAGACCCAAGCTCTTTGGAGTGGCTCAGCTGCGGCTATCAAACTCCTCCAAGGAGGTGGGGTGCAAAACCTTTCCTCAACCTTTTTATATGCCCTTTTTGCTCAGTCACTCTAGGGTGGGCCCATCCTGCCCTAGAGTGGGACCTCCCAGGCCCCAGGGCTTGGAGAGCCAAGTCAGTCACATCTCAAGTTGACATGTGGTGGTTGATATAGGATAATGTATCAAACACCACGAGGGGAGATCTGTGGTAGCCACTGGTAAGGGCCCAAATAACACTCAAGGACAAGGTGACAATGTGAGAGAGACCCATTCTGTGTGTATAGGGGATTTGACTCCCCTGGAAGCAGGAGACTCAAGAGTGAAGGTTCACAACTAATGAATGAGAGGTTGAGAATTTGGTTTTCCACTGAATGTGCCCCAGTACTGTGTTGCTGTGCGGGTTTTGGCCTAAGAAGACCTCGGCATATAGAACTGTTTGGTGTATTCCATGGAACAACTGAGATTTCTCCTTTTCTGTCTTTCTTTTCTCTCCTACCCACAAAACACCAGCAGTCTTTCCCACTGGGTCAAGTGGGAAAGGCACCAAATATATTTAAACTCTGTCCCAGAGTGGGTCTTGGTCTTCCAACCCCAGCCCACTGAGAACTTCTGTCTGGAGAAGAGCAATTTAGATTCAGAGAAAGAGCTGTCCAAAAGACAACAGTGTGGCAGAAAAGCCCAAAGTGGAAAGGTTCTCAAAGGGAGCATAATGAGTGGTGTCAAATGTAATGGAGCAATGAGTAAGGGTACCCTGAAAAAAACCAGAAGACAAGTGGAAGTGGTGTCTTATTACAGGGTGTTTCTTATATCTTTACTTATTTCAAAATAATTAAGCGTTGCTCTACATCATCAGTGATTAGACACTGTAGTTTCTTTTCAAGCAGGGCCCAATTTTTACACCTCATTATTGTGCACTTGTTACACACTCATATCACACAGTTACATAATATGAGACTCTAGCCCTGTTACAAATGCCATACAAGTAACAGATACCATATTTGTATCTATGTATGCACATGTACTGTCAGTTGACTTATAGAAAGAGGCTGGTTTTATTTTTTGTAATGTTATCTCATTGTTGTTATGCACCCATTAATGCCATCTGTGAAGCTATCTGCAGGATGACAATATGCAAATTTTTCTTTTAGTTCTTTTTAAATGTAAAGAATATTTTTGTGGGCGTATGTGGAAATACAAGGGCAACACCATCATTTCAAAATGAATTTGCCTAACTATAAGTGGTAATTTTTATAATTAACTGCAGTTAGCAAGCTGATGTTAGTCTCTTCTTTATCAGTCAATCAAGCACCTTAAACAATGTTTGAACTCTTGCCCTACCTTTCTCTGGAGTTACGTGTAGCATTTCCTAGAACTTGCGTAAACATTTTGTTATGGCTTCATCTTTTAGAATGTTCTCTTTTGGAGGCAGAATGGAGAAGGTGATTTATATGTATTATTTTTCATTCTGTTTTGTCTAGTCTTGCAGTTGGACACTTAATTTAGCATATGGTCTTCGGAATGATCATGGTTGTCCATTTCCACTGAGCTCAGTTGGTCATGTTGAATTAAATCAGATACAATTTTGTGAGTGTCTACTCACAAATTCCATCAGCGTTTTCTCTGCATTGTTGATTTTGGAGTTCTGCGTTATTCTTTTAGTTCTAGCCACCACGTTTTCTCCACGTTGTAAAATAAACCATGGAATGATACTTCTACATACAAACTGCTATCCTTAAAGTTCCTTAATTCATCTTCATGAAGCTCATACTATCAACAGAGATCTTTTTCCCTTCTCATAATGTTCAACGTGATCTGTCCTTTTATGAATGCTGTGAGACTATCACACAAAGCTAACTGGGAGGGAGCAGATGCCTCATTCAATTCCAAATAGAAGGAAATCTGTTGTCTCAAATAATCCCTAAATTCAGACACTTTTAGACAGCTATTATCAAGAGACCACATTCTAGAGCAGATGTGTTATTAAGGCTGAGAAATGTTATGAGGACTTCGTGATCTGACAAATGATTTCAATCTACCCAACATTCCAACATTTCATCTTATAATAATTAGAGATTGAAATAACCATCTTGGGGAGACAAGTTGTATAAGGTAGTTGGAACCACAGTTGTAACTATACTTCATTTCCATGCAAGACTCTCCCTGAATAATGCATAGAAGTCTATTATATATAGTCTGGTCATTTGATGAAAAGAATCATGGTGTATTTTAATCTCTGCATTCAATCCTATAGCTCCTTCCTACAGATATAAAATATAGCTTCTGATTTTCAGCAAGGAATGAAATACAAATACATCCAACCTTTACTTATCACACTTAAATGTGTTAAGTTATTTCATCATATCATTAGCTTTATCTTTATGTGATTACTTGATTTAGAGCCTTTTCGGGGACACAGTTACTAGGAAATTCTGCTGAGGGCTAATGCTGTCCTTTTTTGTACTGGTGTGGTTGTTGACTACACAGCAAGCCTCTTTACATTCTTAAAGTGCGATAGAGTTCTTACATTCTTGGATAAGAGATTCTTCTTCTGGGCTCAAGTGAATGTTTTCATCACCCCTATTCAGAATCATAAAGCATCCCATCCAATAACGAAGTGTGCATTCCTCAGTTCCCGCAAACTACTTATTACCCGGGGTTGTACTTTGATCTGAAAGTACCTGAGGTGCTGTGAGATTTTTACATAAACCTATCATTGTTGGATAGAGTAAACCTGAGTCCAGGTGGACATCAATTAGTATAAATAACACCAAAAGCAACAAGGACACCGAAATGCTGTTCAGTGGAGTTATTGCCAACTGTACATGTGTTAGGATTTAGATTCCACCTGACTTTAAGCAAAGTAGGCAACAAAGCATCCCTGACTGGTTTTCTTTAGTTGAGGAAATGACCTCCTGACTCAACATTGGTAGTTGTGTCCCGGGTCTGAAATGCGGGAGCAGAATTTCTACTAGTCTCCTATGACAAGTAATCTTTTACCTTTGTCTTTAATAATCACCATTTAGGGGCTGGGGTGATAGCTCTGTGGCACAAGTGCCTGCCTAGCAAGTGCAAGGTCGTGAGTTTGAAACCCCCCTACTCCAAAAAAAAATCACCATTTCATAGCTACAGTTTGAAGACAGATGATATTTACATTATAATTTTAAGGGCTGAGGAGAGAGCTTGGTGGCATAAGCGCCTGCCTGGCAAGTGCAAGGTCCCAAATTCAATCCCCAGCACCACATGCCATGCTGGACCTGAACCCCAGAGTTCCATTGGTGGCACACATCTGTAATCCCAGGGCTGAGGAGGCTGAGATAGGAAGAAGATCACTACATGTCTGAACTGCATTGTGAGACGTTGCATCAAATAAATAAATTTTTAAAATAATTTTAAAAAGATGTTATATGGTAAAATTGTAACATGGAAATGTAGCATAACAGAAAGACTAAAGCCTCATGGCCGGCTGGAGAGGCAACTCTATTCTTTGGTAGCACTACCGTCTGTGTCCACATCAAAAAATACTGGGCTGGCAGGTAGCCCAGGTTAGGCCCTCTGAAGCCTGGGAGTGTTGCTCACTCACGGAGCACTAGTATGTATAAGACCCTGGGTTCCATCTCCGGCACTAAAAAAGAAAACTGTGTTCCAGGTAGCCAAAATATTTCCAATTTTACCCTTAATAAATTCAAACTTTATAGCCATCATCACCCAAAATGCATTCACTTGTTCATTCACTGAGCTCCTACTATGTGCAACATGAACACATTCAGAAACCAGATGCTCAGAGAAACTTGTTACAAGATCACAATAATGTTATAATCGTGATCTAATGGGAGAGAAATTTAATAATATAGGATTGTGTAAAAGGAATAAGACCCCTGCAGATTTACCATCTCTGCACAAGGACCATGACCAAGAGAATTCTCTGATATGCAACCAGTTGTTGAGGGCTTTCAGAAACACAGAGACAAATCCAATGAGTTCTTACCTCACTGCATGCCAAGTAGTTAGATTAGATGTGTACCAGGAAGATGGAAGAGATGCATTCGACCTGGGAGGCGCAGACCACTGGCAAAGTCTAAGGAAGTAGATGTGTATTTGTACTAGGGCCTATCAGCGAGGCAAATTGATTTGATTTGAATCTTGGAGTGGGCTGGATTTGGATATGCAGAAGTAGGTAGAACCTTACCCCAAGTGGATAGGCAAGAGGGAAAGTGTGTAGAGGAGGAGATGAAGGAATTGGGTCAAACTCCAAGCAGGCTGGAAGCCTCAGAGTTCTATTTTTGTTTTTTGCTGTTTTGTTGCTGCATGCTTGCTAGATCATTTTCATGAGATGTGCTCTTGATTTTGCTTCTAGGCTGAAAGGAATGCATCCAAGAAAATATTTTAAAGGTGTGTTGGGGAAAGACAGAAAATAATGGTACAGTGACGGTGCTAGCAGTACAGCATCATGGCTCAGATGAGGAGCACAGATTAAGGGGAGGCATAGCTACGCTGAAGAAAGCCGTGAGGCCCAGCCAAGGACAAGAAGATGCAGAGGTGCAGGCAGAATCCGGGGCAGCCGGGGCTGTCCTTTCCTAATGGCATCTGTGTTCTTTGTGACAGGTTGGTATCCTCCTGGAAGCCTGGGGGTGGAGCTCGAGAAGACTGATGAAGGTTTAGAAGCGCTGATGAAACGGACAGGGAAAGGGGCCAACCACGGTTATGTAGAAGAATCTCAGAGCAGCTCTGGGGCCTCAAGTGAAATCAGGAATCATGCACTTACGACAAAGCCAGACAGGATGGTGATTCCATCCAAAACTCAAGTGGGCAAAGATCCAGGAGACGGAGACATGGATGATAAAAGGCAGAGAATGAAAGCTTAATAAAGGACGGGAGGAGATGAAATCACTGATGAAGTACAATGAATAAAATGGATGGGATTACAGGTTGGGTTTGAGGAAGGTTTTGGAGAACTGGATGGATATATGATTTTTTTTAAATGGTGGGGCACAGGATTTTTCAGAAACCTTTTCTCTCTGTGTATTAATGTATTGGAATTTAATTATGATTGGTTCAATTAAAATGGCAAATAAGTACCTTTTCTGGGACTTTTAAGTGAACATAATGAAAAGGAAATATGAAATAAACCTTGGTAAATACATCTACAAAGCAGTCAAAACTTGGAAAATAATCTAATTCAAGAAAGAGAAATAGATTTAAAACCAGTAAACCAACTCTGGTGGTTGCTTTAGATAGAAAACAGTGCTGTGATTGGTTTGACATGACTGGTAAGAGAGGAGTAGGGTACATATGCCTCATAGCCACCATTGACAGGAAGAAGAAGGAACGTGGAAGCTTTGTGTTTCTCAGCTACGTCACCAAAGTAGTACAAAATCTAGCACAAATCAGTTCATTAACCATTACGAGTTTGGCATCCCTAATCTGAAAACCCAAAAGTGAAAAGGCTTTAAGATCTGAAACTTTTGAGCATCCACATGACACTGAAAGTAGAAAATGCCACAGTGTGAAACTTTATCTCATGCAAAATTGAAATATTGTGCAAACTTACCTAAATATTATGCAGAACGGCAATGTGTAGAAGGCACATATGAGCCGGGTGTGGTGGCACGCACCTGTAATCCCAGCACTTGGAAGGCTGAGGCAGGAGAATCTTGCAAGTTCAAGGCCAGCCTGGGCTACAAAAGTGAGCTCAAGGCCAGCCTGAACTGCATAGCAAGAACCTGTCTCAAAAAGACACAAAACAAAACAAAATACAGAAAAAAAAAGGCACATATGAAGCATAAATGAATTTCATGGTTTGAGTTAGAATCCATCCTCATTATCTTGTTATGTCATATACATAATGCTATGCAAATATTCCCAAAGCAAACAACTTTCATGTAACAAAGATAGAAGACACACCCAGGTCTGACTTCAAATTTATGCTCTTTTCGTCACTAAGGAAGAAGAAACATATGATCAACTTATTTAAAGTAGAAATTAATGTTAAGATACTACCAATTTTGCATTAAATATGAGAAATTATGATCACTGTAATTCTGGGATTATATAACTTATTAATTGCTAATAATTTTATCAGTAGGAAGAGAAGTTTTAAAAATGCATTGTTAGCTTTCCATTACTATAACAACTACTTGGGCTATATTAACTTATAAAGAGAAGGTTTATTTTGGCTTACAGTTTTCAGATTCTGGCCCATGATTGGTAGATCTATTTATTTCTGCAAGACATCTGACTAGGGAGGAGAGGGCAGCAGGGCGGTATATCACA
>PVKN010014182.1:0-19371 GCA_004027915.1 Capromys pilorides | reverse complement strand
CACATACACACACACACACACACACACACACACAAATTATCCTGTTGCTCTTACTTTTTGGCCTATTTGTTTCTTTGGCATGTCTCCACCAGACTTAAACAATATGCCTACTGAAGATGAGAATACTTGGCAAAAGATTTGGGACTTTTTATGTGGCACATTTCACGCTTATGCAGTAGGCATCTATGGAGTGAGGTGAAATTCAATCAGGAATGATTTCTTTGGCTTACCCGCTGCACATTCTTAACATTTCAAGTTATCAAACTTACAAAACCTATATATAGTTTTAAAAGAAGTACCAATAAGTAGCAGGCCTTGCCTTATACTAGCTAACGTCAAATCTCTGTGTGGTAGAAGACAAAGATCTTCAGGTGCCCAGAGCAACTGCTTCAAAACACTGCTGTACACTGCACTGCTCAGCGTTGGGGTTGAAGCTGTCCATACTTTAGGTTATCTAGCACAAGGCCACCGCTTGTCACGAGTTTGGGAGGGCCTAGTGAGAAGTGTACGCAGTTCAGGGAGTTGATGCACAGTGACTTCACCTTCTGGGATAATATAGACACTGCCCCTCTTGTTCCCTGGGAAACCACCAAGGCATAAAGTTCTGCTGAAAACTAAATATTCTTCCTGTCTTCAATCCTACCTTCCCCTTAAACTCTCTGTGAACTTCTTCCTGTGCTGATTGTATAAATGTGCTGCAGTTGTTGGGCAGTTCCTTTCTTCTGTCAGGAGAGGAGGCTCCACATGACCTCGGCTTTCTGTATCTTGACAGATCTTTCTCTTTCTTTCTTTCTTTTTTTTTTTTTGGTCTTTTTTGAGACAGGGTCTCGTCATCCAGTTCAGGCTGGCCTTCAGCTCACTATTGTGGCCCATGCTGGTCTCAAACTCGCACTAATCCTCCTGCTTCAGCCTCCCAAGTGCTGGGATTACAGGCGTGCGCCACCATGCCTGGCTTTAACTCTTGTTTTCATTTCTTCATCCTCCACTGTTGTTCCTGCGGAGTTTTCAAGAACTGAAAATTGTGCCAGACTTGGAAATTTAGTTTTGCCAAGAGCTTTGTGAGTTTTTTTTTTTTAAAAATATATCTAATTTAATACTGCAGGTAACTTAGTGTGATATTACTGCACTGTTCTACAAAGTAGGAAATGGAAACTTAAGAAATTTGAGGAATGAGGCTAGGGATATAGCTCAGAGGCACAAAGTCTGCCTAGCAAGTACAAGGCCATGTGTTTGTTTCTCAGTACAAATAAATAAATAGAATTTACCAACACCCAGATATAACAGACCTATTCATAGTCTGTCTCCTATGCTAAACAGGAAGTATCAGGAATCATATCCACTGTGGTAGGATGCATCAGAGAAATGTGGAGCTTCAGTCTTGAGAGTTCATGTCTCTGCACGGGTTGGGTTAGCTTAATTCAGTGGTCTTAAGTGTTTAACTCAAATATTAAGTATTTAATGATATCCCAGAGAGGGCTTTGTCAAAAAGTCACACGGCACTGTTGATGTCAGCACTCTGGGAAGCTGAGGCAGGAGGACTTAAAGTTATGGGCCCAATCTGGGCAAGTTAAGGACCTAGATAAGTTCTTGTCTCAAAAAAACCCAAAACAGCAACAACAACAACAACAAATACCGTGGAGATAGCTTAAGACGAAGGCCCTGCTGCAACCACCAGGGCTGAGACAAAATCCAGACTGTTACATCTTCTCTCCCCTGAGCGCGGTTCCAAGCTAGGTTTGGGGTGAGAGACCAAATAACTGCGTTTCTAACTTGTTCACACGTGACAAGACGTGCTAGTGTCAGCACTGTACTTTCAGAATTACTGTTTAGAGGCTTTCATTTTAAATCCACTGGGGAAAGTTTCTGGTGCTGGATCCCCAAGTGGACGGCTGTTCTGCGATCATCTCCTGCATAACCTGTGGCACGGGTCTCTGCTTTCGTGGCTCCTCGGCGATCCATTGCTCTCCCCTCCAGCCCCGTCATGGCCCTGGCCACGCCCCCGCTCGTCTATTGGTCCTCTTGCCCCGCGAGTGCCCCGCCCACACGCCTATTCTCTGGTCCCGCCATCCTGGGCCGCTGCTGCGACTGCCGGAGTAGAGGATCTGAGACGTGGCGCCCGGGCGAGGAACCATGTTGGACTTTGCCATCTTTGCCGTGACCTTCTTGCTGGCGCTGGTGGGAGCAGTGCTCTACCTTTACCCGGTAACCCATCTCGGCTCTCGGGGATTCTGTACGTAGTCCCAGCCTAGTGCCTGCATCCGTGTTGCTCAGCTCCAGGCTGGCGGCAGGGGGCGGGCCTGAGGGGAGGCTCCCGCGGGGCGCAGCGCGCGGTCACGTGGCGCCACCTCCCGCCCCGCGTCGTCTTTTCCTAGTGGCTTGCCCACCACTGTTGTGCGGAGGAAGAAGGCGGCCTTGCTTAGCGAGCGTCCTTCCTCAGGTTGTCGTCCGCCCTAGCTCCGCCTTTCCCTCTGCGGGTTCCCTCAGCCTCGGGACCCACCTACTCATGCAACATGAAAGTTGGGTAGAGTGGGAAATAAATGTATGAGTAGGTGGTTAAAAGTTCCTTTGGGAATCAAGATATTAAAGATAGAAGGAAAAATAGGTGATTAGAGATTTAGGTGCCTGAAATTTAAGATTTGGTGGTGTTGAAGTTCTTGGTAATGTGAAGACTTAGGCGATCGTGGCAGTGAATGGCTGAGGTAGGATGAAAATTTAAATTGGGGGAGAGTTAGGTTAGGGAAGAAGATGAATTGTAGAACTACAGTCTAGGCCCAGTGGTAGGGAATCTATGGAATGTGTGCCCCAGCCGGCTGTTTGTCTTTGAAAACTCGAAAAGTTTTGCCGTTGTGGGGAAAAGGGGTAGATTTGACAATGGTAGTTTACCTGGCAAGCCGAAGGACCTGAGTTCGATCCCTCGTACAGTATGCTGTGATGGCGCATGCCTGTAATCCCAGCATTGGGGAGGCTGAGACAGGAGAATCAGTACGAGTCCGAACTGTGTAGCGATACTTTATATCGACAAAAAGAAAAAGAAAAGAAAGAAAATGGTAGTCCAGGGCTTTTTCTGGTACCTTAACATAAAAGATCATAGCCAGGTGTGGTGATACACACTTGAAATACCAGCACTTGCGAGACCACGGCTGGAGGTTCGAGGCCAGCCAGTTGGATACTATGTTCAAGACAGGCCTAAATTACAGAGCCAGACCCTGTTTCAGATTAAAAGTAAAGACGAAAATGAGCTGTGGATGTAGCTCAATAGGAAGGTCTTGGTTTCAGTCCTCAATGATGGAAAGGAAAAAAAGAAATAAGGTCATAATAACACTATCCTGTATGGTCTCAAGGTACACGGATGTGGTGAGGCTATCATTATTGGAGAGAGAATAGAGATTTTCAGGTTTTTACCACGTCTAATGCATGCCAATTAGTTGTCATTTAATGGTTTTGGAGATGTGGGAAAGGGCAGGAGAGCATAATCACCCTAAATTTCTGCTAACAAAGTGTGGAGATTAGTACTATAGCAGTTGTCTTTTTATTTTAATAATATGTTTTATTTAAATCCAGGTATCTAAGATGTTATCAGGTCAACATACAATTAATACCAAAATTAACAATGAATTATGTTACCTTTTTTAGTACTGTGTTAGAAACCCAATGTATATTTTACATTTGGAGCACAACTCAGTTCTGATCAACTACATTTCAGATCTTTGTTAGTCACATGTGGCCAGGGATGTTTTATACCATTCTTCAGGGTTTGCAGTAGAAATGCATCAGGTTACCTTCCAGTAGTCACCATATCTAAGCTGCTTCCCTACCTGTGAGACCTTTCCCATTTTCTCCAGTGTTTCCTTGGATCACCTACTAAATTAGCTACTTGTCCTTAGTCTTTGTTTTCAAGTCAGCTTCTGGAACTCAACTGAAGACATGACACCGTTAAACTTCTTGGTTCTGAGGACAGTCATTTCTCCTCTTCTTTCTCTTGGTCATCAAAAGTGCATCATTGTGGCTTTTCCAACTCTGAATGCATTTCTGGAGCACTCCCTTGACTGCTCCTACACAATACTGGTTGCCATCTTTAGATGCTGCACAGCACTCGTCCTTTGATGATCATTGTGGGGAATCTTTTCAGCTGTGTCACCTGCTTTCTTTGCCAGTGTCACATGGTTCTCTTTTTTCCCTCTCATTTTCTTTATTTGTTACACTACATCATTTTCTGGTAGCTTCTTAAGAGTGCGTGGATATAAATTTTGAGACCTTGCTGTTTGTACATCTCTGAACTGTATTCATACCTGAGTAACAGTTGGACTTGGTACAAAATTCTGTTTTGGATTCTTTTTTAGAATCATAAAGGGTACACTCCCATTGTGTTGTTCCTGAATCTGGAATCAGTCTTCTAGAAGGATTAGTAATCATAGGCATGGAGGAGAACTCCTGGAGAGCCTATAATATTAATATGCAGACTTTTTAGTAAAGTTCAAGTCTATATCTTGTATTGTATATTTTCTTGCATTCCTTGCTATAGCGCAAATCTAACTGCTTTTTTGAGAAATCATCTGCGGATTTCTAGGGAAGGTCTTTCAGCTCTAAGTTGACTCCTTTGACAGCTTAATACTTGAGGTGTTTGATCTCTCTTTTCTTCTTTACTCTTTATTCAGACCTCTTATTGCTTCACTGTATTTTACTGGGACTTTGGTGGGGAGATAATAGAGGAATGTTATCAGTCCATCTTTTTTCATGAGAAAGGGTCTTGCTATGTAACCCAGGCTGGCCTTAAATTTATGGTGATCCACCTGTCTCTTGAGTCCTGGGATTACAGGTGTGCACCACTATCCCTGCTGTCCACCATGTTTAGAGATCAGAGATGTCACAACTGTGACCCTGTTATCAAATGCCTTGAGTTCTTTTGCTCAATTTGGACATCAGTTGTGAATTATGAAGGTGCAGCTTTGGACTTTGACTGCCAGCAACTCCTAGCTCTTGGTCCTATAGCTGTGGTGCTGCAGCTCTTGTGCCTCCTAGCTGCCCTGTCAGCCCCTTACCAGCTGGGCTTTTGCACTGGGCTCAGCTTATCAGTTATTTTTCATATTTGAGGTACAAAATGACACCTACAAATTACCACTTACTGGAGGAAAGCTAGCTTAGTGTGTGTACCTTGCACTTCCATGATGATAATGAAAACACCAATGTATAATTTTACCCTGTACACAGTTAAGTTTAATATTATTTCCTCCCTTCTAGCACCAGGGATTGAAAGTAGGGACATGCTATAAAAAATTAACAAAACCCAGGAAACTTGTTTTAGTCATTAATAATTTTAGTGTAGCAGTCTGAGATAGGAGGATCACTGTGAGTTTGAGGCCATCCTGGGCTACAAAGTGAATTCAAGGCCAACCTGAACTGGATAGTGAGACCATCTCTCAAAGAGACTATTGTTATTATTATTAATATTATTTTAATGTAGAAAAAAAATTTTTTTTTTTTTTTTGGCTTTTTAATGCCACTGGGAATTGAATTCTGTCCGTGTTCATCAAGTACTCCACTAGCTCCAACCTTTGCATACCAGCACCTCCTAGCTGTTGGTCTTACAGTGTTGTTGTTTTCTTTTTTTTAATGTTTTACCTTTTACTTTGAAACAGGGCCTTGCTTAGTTGGCAAGTCTGGCCTTGAACTTATGAGTCTTCCGTCTTAGCCTTTTGAATAGTTGGGATTGCAGGCATGTACCACCTTGCCTAGCTAAAACTTAGAATTTTTATACTACAGACTTTTATGTTTTATCACTATTATTAAATATGGGGTTGTTCCCTGTTTTTCTCTACTGTTCATAATATAAAATTTAACAGTGTGCAGGGTAGCATTATACATTAGTGTTTTTATTATCATCATGAAAGTGCAAGGTACACTGTTGCCTAATACCAGTGTTGTAGTATTTAGTGACAACTGTAAAATCCTTCATTTAGAGCCATCAGATTAATTTGTCTTTTGCAGGTATGATGTACCCCAGTTGGAGGTGGGTGAAAAATTTTAATACTACTACTTATAATTATAAAAGAAAGTAGTAAGCAAGGTGTTTTCCAACAGTGTAGTAGAAAAATGATTAAACGATTTTAGCAACATAAAAGTTTCTAAATAAATGCAAAAGTGAATGTTCTTTTGTGTATATAATGTTAAGTAGAAAAGAAGCAGAATGCTAAATAGATGATTAGTGTTATGCTAGTCAAAATCATAACAAAATTCAGGATCAATTTTTTTTAATTGATTCAGGGTCTGGCTAGGCAGTTTGAACTTGTGGTTCTCTTGTTTCAGCCTCCCTTAGTGCTGGGATTATAGATGTGTTCCGCCATGCCCCGCTGGCACCGTGTGCCCAGGGTTCTAGGGCCGGCACATGGGGTTCCAGGGATCAAACTTGGAACTTGTGCTTGCCAGGCAGGTGCTTATGCCATTGAGCTATTGCTCCAGCCCTTGGGATTAATTCTAAAGTTGTATATTTTTTCTATAAGTGTTTAGTTTAAAATTTTGTGATGACGACAATGACGACGATGATGATGACTTGAGGCAGGGTCATGTTATGTATTTCAGACTGGCAGTGAAACTCTGTGTAGCCCAGACTGGCATACAACTTGCAGTGATCCTTCTGCCTCAGCCTCGCTGGTGCTGGGATCATAGGCATGTGCCACTATACCCAATCAAGAATTATTTTTTATAAATAATTATTATGTAAGTAATAACATGCTTAATTTAATATTTAAAAGTAACCCTGACAGGTATAGTGCTATATACCTGTAATTCTAGCCCTTAAGAGACTGAGGCAGGAGGATCACTGCAACCTCAAGGCCAGCCATGAGACCTTGAGACCATGCCTCCCCAGTTAAAAATAACTTACCACCTAGACTTAGCAACCATAAACCTAGTAGAAAATTGTGAATGGTTAAAATTCCTATCTCTGTGAATTATTTTATCACTTAATATATTTTTAAACCAGGGATGTAATTCCAGGACTTAGAAGATCAAGGGTAGCCTGGGCTGCATAGTGAGTTCAAGGACAGTTTGAACTACTTACTGAGATCCTGTCTCAACAAAACAAAGCAAAATAAGACAAAACAAAACTTTTTTTTTCTTTAAGGCTTCCAGACAAGCTGCAGGGATTCCAGGGATTGCCCCAACTGAAGAAAAGTAAGTACTTTTTTGTACTAAAGTAGAGTCAGTTTTTCATTTTTGATAACAAAGTTAAACTGTATATTGAAATTATTCATTTTCTTTAATTCCTTGTTTACTTATTTTTTTATTTTTATGTATTTGGTATAAGGTTTCACTCTACAGCTCAGCAGCTCAGACTCGTAGTGATCCTTCTGTTTTTCAGCCTCCCCAGCTCTGGGATTATAGGCCTGGCCACAACTCCGGTCTCATTGCTGGCTCAGTGTGCCCCGGGGTGGGGGCAACATGGCATGTGGTGCCTCTGCTTGCCTAATCAGGTGCTTAGTCCACTGAGATATCTCACTGGCCCTCCTTGTTTGCTTCAAATTTACCTCACACATACATTGTAAACTTTGTTAAGAATTAAAAAGATGCCTGTATAAATCCAAACCATGAATTGCTTTCACTTCCTCTTGTCAGAGAAAGTTGACAATAGAATTTAGAAAGAAAGGTGAAAACATTGCCCTAAGAGAACCTCTAATCTTCATCAGCCTGGGGTGATGGCTGTGGTTGGCTCAGAATGCAGTGCTGCAAAGGTTGCCATTTGCCAGAATCCACGTCAGACATTCCTGCTGTGGCTTTCATACTTGGCTTGAAGTGTTATGAATTCTCAAAATTCTCAGAAAAATTTGTATCTAAATATAACTATAGAAGCACTGCAAGAAGGCAAATATAACTGAGCTTTGGATTTTGGAATAATTTAAAGCTTGAACATTTGTTCTTATCTTTGACATAGTTAATTCAGAGTCAGCTGTGGTTTTTCTGCATTTTTCAGGGTAAGTTGTTACGTTGTTAAATGCTGTCTTATTTTTTAACAGAGATGGCAATCTTCCAGATATTATGACCAGTGGAAGTTTGCATGAGTTCCTGGTTAATCTGCATGAGAGATACGGACCTGTGGCCTCTTTCTGGTTTGGTAGGCGCCTTGTAGTTAGCCTGGGCACTGTAGAGGTACTGAAGCAGCATATTAACCCCAACAGGACAGGTAAGTTGCATTTGCTAATAGTTGGTCTTATCTTTGAAGATTAAATGTTTACATATAACTATACATTGTTTTTGGATAGGAATAGATAATATTTATTAAATGCTTCGTGCTATGTAGAGATTGTGATCAAGTCTTTTTACCTCACGACAACATAGTAAAATTACATTTTTTTTTGTTAATTTATAGACCTATTTAACAAAATTTCAGTGTAAATTATGATAGGATTTTTGAGGGAACCTGAAAAATAATTTATGGTTTGATCCACAGTAACATTTTAAGAAGTTTCAGGGTATATCATGAAGATTAAATATGCAGTAGGCAACCAGGAAAAATCTAAAAAGAACATTAATAAAAACCTTGTAGCATCATGTAGTGGCGGCAGACACTGCACACGTGTTCCTTGCTTTTCCTTCTGAAACAAAAGATGTTAATGTGTGAGTTATGTTAAAACTTCAGTCTTCAGGTTTAATTGCAGTGTTGGCACTTTAAGTTGGTTTTGAGTTACAGTTTGGGCACTCATCTGTAAAAGTGTATTATAAAGCTAGGTTAATCTGCAGACTCTTGTACTGTGATGGAATTAGACAAGCTGATGGAGTATGGTAGGTAATTTAGAAGATAAACCTATAATACTGTCTCAGTTACTCTTCTCAAGTTACTGGGACAAACACCTGACACTCAAAATGAAGAAAGGAAAGGTTTATTTAGCTCACAGTTATTGGAGGTTTCAATCCATACTCAACTGGCTTCAAGGCAGAGAGGCACATGGCAAAGAGCAACCTTTCATGGCAGAGGCAAAGAGCAGCTAGCTAGCTAGCCTCTCTCCCCTCCTTACACTGTAATGCAAATTACCTGCTCCAGGGCAGGTGTAGCATCCACACCCACAGTAATCAATCACAAACTCCAGAAGCTGCCCCAGGACTGCATGAGACTTTGGGGGGACACCTATACACAAACCGTAACAGATACATATTTTTAAGCTAGCTGAGTTTATTTTATTTTTACACTGGCTGGGTTTATTTATCTTTCTGTGTTGGCCTTATTTTATATAGCATAATGTCCTCCTGGTTATTTATTCTTGAAAATGACAGAATTTTCCCCTTTTCTAAGGCTGAGTGTTAGTCAAGTGATGTGTTTATATCACTTAAAATTTGTTTTCTTATGCTCATCTTTTCTTAAAGATAGTATTCTTGGGCCAGCCAAATAGTTCAGCGGACTAAAGCGTCTGCGAGCAGGTGTAGGGGTCGAGGTTTGGTCCCTGGTCCCACCATGCTGGCCCCGCCCACTGGCCCCTGCACCTGTTTGCAGGTGCTTTAATTATTTCTTCTAAATAAAAAGACACCATGAAAGTTTAAAGAGAAATGGGAGGCAAGTGTGGTGGCTCTTGCCTATAATACCAGCATTGGGAAGACTGAAATAGGAGGATCACAAATTTGATGATGACCAGCCAGCCTGGTCTACATAATGAGACCCTGTCACAAAACAACAGAAACAAACCAACTGGCTAACTAGTAAGAAATGAGAAAGCTATTTCACACACACACGCGCATTGTTATACTTATTAGGAAGTAAAACTGATGAGTATGGTAGTGCACATTTGTAATTTCAACGTGAAGGTTGAGTGAGTGTGTCCATTTGGGAAGTTTAGTTAAGAGAAGATGAACTGAATTAGCTCTGCAATTCCATATCCTAGGGTGAGGAAGACTCACCCTAGAGCAGCTTGTGGCCTGAATGACATAAAGGGAAATGAGGAAGAATAAATCTGCTTCTGTTCAGAAGAGGTCCAGTCTTCACATTTACCTTGAACATCATCTCTTGGCTTTTCAGTGTCTGTGGTAAATCCTTCAGCTTTCTGGCATAGATCCGTCAGCCTCCTGCTATGGACTTGTACCGGATACTACAGTGAGCACCACACCTTTGGTCTCTGTAGTGGTTGATACATTGTGTCAACTTGGCTGGATGACTCAGTGGCCTGGCTCCCTGTTGGTGGGAGTCCCGCCCCGGGGTACAATTGATTCCTCCCTGGAGCAGGATCATGGCCTGCCTAGGTTATGATTGGCTCCTCCCTGGAGTGGGATCAAGGGCCCATGCTGGGGTATGATTGGAGCACAGAGACTTTCTAAAGGGCTGAGGAAGGAGTCAAGACATCACTTCCTTGGAGAAGCTTCAGTCTTCGCAGTCGGCCTGGACTTCATCGTCTGGCTTGCAGCACAGACTCTTCAGCCTCCAGCTTGGATCTTTCGCCATCTATCGCAGACTCTTCAGTCTTCTATCGCAGACCCATCAGCCTACGGATAGAGACTTACACAGAGCACTGCAGTGAGTTTCAGACCTCGGGACTGAATTCTCCAGTCCAGAGCGTGCAGACGCCCTCTGCATGCTTCCTCATCTGACTCTGTGGCTGACTGTTGTAAGCCAATCTTGTAACTCCCTATATATTGTATATTTTGTGTTAATATCCATTCTTTATATTTTTCTGTTCCTCTAAGTAAAACCCTGACCAATGCAGTCTCCAATATGCAGACACCCTCAGCATGCTTCCTCATCTAACTCTGTGGCTAACCATTGTAGGCCAGTCTTGTAAATTCTTATACATTTGTATATTTTGTGTTATATCTGTTTCTTTAATAAACATTCACCAATACATATTTGAATTTGATACCAAAGAAGTGGGGTTGTGGCTGTGACTGTACCTGATATGTGGTTCAAGAGCTTTTGGGAGTGGCTTATGAGAGGAGGACTTAGGAAAGGTCTGGAGATACTGCCTGAAGGCTGAGCTGTACTTGATGGGAGCTCAGAAGACCAGAATGCTGATAGCAGTGCTGCCAGTAAAGGCCAGGATCAGGAGACCTCTAATGGGAAGGTACTACATTGGCTGCTGGATTCCATATGTTGTGTGTTATGGCTTGACAGAAAGTTTGTCTGCATTTTGCTCATGTCCAGTGATTTTGCCTGAGACTGAGGGTAGCAAACTAATCTTGCAAAAGAAATTTAAGGCAGTTTAATGAGGTGGTGGCATGGCTACTGTTGGGGGCTTTTAGCTAGATTTATGTTGAGAATCAAGAGCAAAGAACCCAGCACACTGATTTAAAATGTTGTGTTAGGCCAGAAGGGAAGGTCCAGTGAAGCTGTGGACTGCAAAGACAGAGAGATTTTGATTACTAAGAATGAACAGGAAAATAAAAAAGATGGCTGAGGACATCATAAGAAGCAGTAGGATTCCAGCCTGTGCAGGCTTAAAATTGCAAAAGTGAAAGACTTTGCTTTGTGAAGAGAGCCCCTGAGCACCATATCCCAGAATAGCAGGGGCTTAGTGGAAATTGTTCCTTGGGATTTGGTTCTTAGGCACTGGACTCCTACAGGCAAGAGAGAAGGAAACCTATCTACTTTTCCAGATGGCAGCAGACCTTGGCATTATCTTGTAGTGCTAGTTTTAGATGCATGTAGAATGCAAGAGTTTTGGGGTCAGGAAGGCTTCTACTCAGATATCAGAAGGTGGCCTGGGATGCCAAGTAATGTGACCCTGAGAAGGCAGTATGTGAAGCTGTGTGAAACCAGAGATCCAGAGGAGACTCCAGAAGGTTGGAGACCCCAGAAACATGGATCATCTGAGGAAGCTGGCCCCAGAGAGAAGCCATGGCAGCTACAACCACAGTACCATAAGGGTGGAGCTACTCAAGCCCTTTGGAGTTCACAACTTGCCCCTGATTGCTGACTGCTAGGTGTAGGGATTTGGTCTCTCAGTGGTCCCCAGGAAAAAAGCAGGGCAAGGATTTAGAAAATAAAGATGAGATAAAAGCTGAGGTCAGCTGGTAGCCCATAACTGATTGACAATGGACCCCAAAAAACAATAGTCAGGGCATTTGTTTATACTCTTGCAAAGTTAGTATCACATGACACAAGGTTGCCTAGTGACTAATAACACTGACCAGCAGGATGCTTTTTTCAAGACTGAGATAGCTTGACTGCTGTAATAAATGAGGCCTTGCCTTGACCTCCCACATGTGATCAACTTCCAGCTTTGGCAGCTCCTAAGAGCTAGGGACGCTAGAAATAGAATTTGGGACTTAATTTTTGCTCTGCTGGATTTTGGACTTACTTGGTCCCGTTCCATTGTATCCCCCTACTTGTACCTTTTGGAATGGAGATGTCTGTCTTGTGCCATTGAATGTTGGAAGTGTTTTAACTTTTTTCATTTGTGTAGGGCCTCACAGCAAAGAGTTTGCCTTAAATTTTCGAGGAGACTCTTGGAAATGAACTAAATGCCTATTTTATAATTAATGTGCATGAGTCTTGGGGGGCTTAGGGGTGAAATGTTATGGTTTTATGTCTAGATGTCCAGCTAAAGCCTCATATAGGTAGGGCTTTTGGGAGTTGGCTGGATTTAAAGTATGTGATGCCAGGATTAAGGGTGTGTGATAACTAAGTCTACTGATTGGCTTGGCACTGCCTTAATTTTGGTAGCCTGGATAAAGCTTAAAGGGGCAGAAAAAACTGCTAAGGTCCCATTCCCTTGCTTGCTTTGCTACTTTCTGCCTGTCATGGCATGTTTCAGATTAGCAGTACCACCCTGCCTTGGAGCCAGCTAATTATGAACTGAAACCTTGACAAACTATGAGCTAAATAAACCTTTCCTCCTTTAACTTTGAGTGTCAGGTGTTTTTGTCTCAGCAGTGAGAAAAACTTAACACATCCAGCCCTTGGGATGCTCAGGCAAGAAGATTTGAGTGAGCTCAAGGTTAGCCTGGATTATATAGTGAGACTTTGCCTTTGAAAAGCAAAATAGCTCTTTTCTATCTTGTAAGATTGTGGGTGAAAAAAAAAAAAAAAAACAACAACTGAGAAGCTAGACACTGAAGAGAAGAAACCCAAAGCCAAGAAAGCTTCCAGTGGTACTGGTAAAAAAGGTAAGGTGAAGAAGGCAAAAAATCCAAGAAGGGGCAGCCCTACTGCAGCCAAAATCCTGTCCTGGTTAGAGGAATTGGTAGATACTCCCAATCTGCTGTGTATTCCGGAAAAGCTTTGTTTAAGAGAAAATATATAGCTGCTAAATTAAAGCTTGAAAAGAAAAAAGAAGGAAGAAGTTCTTGCTACAATCACAAAACCAGTTGGTGGGGACAAGAATGAAGGTAGCTGGGTGGTTAAGCTTTGAAAAATGCCTAGATACTACCCTACTGAAGATGTACCCTGAAAGCTCTTGAGCTGTGGCAAGAAACCCATCAATCAACACGGGAGGAAACTGAGCTAGCGTCATTCCCAGCACCATCTTGATCATCCGTACCAGGTTTCCCAGAGGCAAGAGAGTGGTCTTCCTGAAGCAGTTGACCAGTGGCTTGCTGCTTGTGCTTGGCCTCTTAGCCTTAATCGCGTGTCTCTATGAAGAACACACCAGAAATTTGTTCTTGCCACCTCTGCAAAAATTGGTATCAGCAAAGTGAAAATCCCCAAACACCTCACTGATGCTTACTTCAAGAAGCAGCTGCGGAAACCCAGACACCAGGAATGTGAGATCTTTGACACCAAAAAAGAGAGATACCAGATTTCAGAGCAGCACAAGGTGGATCAGAAAGTGACAGACACCTATTTTAGCAAATATCAAAGCTATTCCTCAGCTCTGGGGCTACCTGCATTTTTGCTCTGACAAATGGAATTTATCCTCATAAATTAGTGTTCTAAATTTCTTACTAAGAACCTAGTTAAATAACTGATACATTCAAAAAAATAAAAGCAAAATAATGAAAAGAACACCATGGTGGATTGGCAACTGGTGGTTAAATTGTAATACACGAAGCTAAAATTAATCAGCATGGTGCAGGGTGTGGAGGACCCACTTGAGGATAGTTGCCAACACATTAAAAGAAGAACTGGCAAGGAACAGATGGTGCTGTTCATTCTCCTGAAGTAGCTGGTCATGCTGGTTTTCCTGATATGAAATTGTCTATTCCTATTATCAGGGGAACTCAGGTCTTTGATGTTGCTGAGGATGGCTATGGTTCTCTTTGGGGGAGCTCTGGTCCTTATGTATCCATCAGCCTGCCAATACAGATCTTTCATCCTGATGGCACAGACTTTTTAGCTGTCACCATGGACCTTTGGGCTTCCCATTGCAAATCTTTGATACAGGCTTGCATGAGACATTGGGCCCTCAGCTGGTTTCTTTGGGTTTTTAGTGTGTGAACAAATCTTCTGTTTTTTCTTTTTGGGTGATTATTATGAAATAATCCTGTAAATTACATGTCCTGTATTAAATTGTCTCCCTTGCAAACCTTGACTACAGTAAATACAAACAAACCACTCGTACCAAAATAATTATGAAAGGAAAAATATAAGTGGCCAGTAAACAGATGAAAGAATTTCAAGTTAATTAGTTTGAGACACTGAGATTTCTGCCTGATTAAAGGAGATGAAATAAACAGGTGAAAGTTACTGTGGCTGCAGGGCTGGGGCAACATAGGATATAAATGTGAACTAAGCTCTGGAGCAGTAGTTGACAGTGACCTTTGACTTAGTAAAGTCTTAGGAAATTTCATCCATAACATGATAATCACATGTGAAAAATGATTTTTTCTTTTTAATGAATTTAAGACAGGGTCTACAGGGTATATAAGGTCTCACTACGCAGATTGGACTCATAGTGATCCTCCTGTTTTCAGCCTCACAAGCACTGGGATTACAGGCGTGTGCACCACCATGGCCAGTCTCAGTTGGGATCTGAACACACCCCAGGGGTGGGGCTGGCACAGCACACCAGGGATCGAACCACCTGCTGTGCTCTGCTGAAGCAGGCGCTTTAGTCCATTGAGTTACTGGCTGGCCCTGAGAAATGATTCTTGTTTTTTTTTTTTTACTTTTAATAAGAAATAACAATATGATAGTTTCAAAACACGTTAGTAGTACATTCACAATAATTAACACATTGCATATTGTTGTCCTCATAGTAGTTATACAGAGCACAGGGTGTAGTTGTGATAAATTTTCTGATCAATATTGGTAAAGAAAGAAAAAATTTCTTCTCTTTGAACTAAGAGGAAGTAGTTGTATACATAGTCCAATGTTCCATAATTGCAGTGGGTTACCGGTGAAACTGGCAATGTTGGAGGCTGTTGATTTAAGCCTCTTACAGCTCATCATATTAATCTAGCTCTGCTTTTTATGCCTCATAATTAAGCTTTTCTGCTGGGTGATCAAGTTAAAGCAAGACTTATATAACAAAACATTCATCTTTTGTATGAGAAATGATTCTTATTAGTGTTATTTATAATAACAACTTGAAGCAACTTAAATATTTAGCAATGGCTGAATAAAAGAATACTTTAAGCCTTAATACATAATATAGGCTTATCTGGCTTATCAAATATTCATGTAGCAGATTTTATATGCCAGCACTATTCCGCACCCATTCTTACTTCATTTAATTTAAAATACAGCAATTTTATGAAGTAGGCATTAAGTGTCCCTATTACAGAAGAGAAAACTGTGGTACAGAGGGCTTGTTTTCAGTGGGGCTGGTGGGTGAGGATCCAGTAAGTACGCTCTAAGCTAGCCTGCTAATGAGCTGAGAGAGTGCTCTGCTGAAGGGGAGCATAGTTACTTAGGAAAATGGAAGATTGTTTTTTCAGTCTTTTGGCTAAGAAATTATTGTTAGTAGCTATTTAGGAAAAATCCCTAAAATGTTAACAGTGAATATTTCTGTGCAGTGAGAATTAGGGTGAATTTTACTTCTTAGTATTTTTTTCTTGGTTTGAGTTCTTACGTGCATGTTGTATGAAAACAATACAGTCACTTTTCAGAAAGAGCAAAGAAATTTTTGAACTCAGCTAATTTTAGCTGACAATCACAAATACTTGACAATCACAAATTTACCCCTTTTACATTAATACATGCTAGCTATATCAGTGAAGTGAAATTTTTTTAAATGAAGATATTGTCACTTAAGCAAAAAATCTACATCCGTGTTAATGATTTACAGTGGAATTTCTAATCATAAGTATTCTTGCCAATTTTCCTTAGTATGTGAATTGTCCTTGATGTTTAAAAGAGTATGAAGGGTGTTGTGAGGAAAAAATCGCTGTGATCCCAGCTATCTCATCAGTTTCCCTTCTTGATCTTTGGAGGCTTTTTGAGGGAGGTTCTGTGATTATTATTTGGGGGTTTTGTTTTTTGTTAGTTTTTGTTTTGAGACAAAGTCTAGCTGTGTAGTTTAGGCTAACTTTGAATTCACTGTGTAGCCCAGGCTGCCCTGACTTCCCAGCAATCCTCCTGCTTTGGTCTTCTGAGGCCTGGGATTACAGGCTGTGACATCACATACAGCAGGAGACTGCTTTTTAGTGATTATTTTGATTTAGAAATGTTTGACTCATCTGTTTCAGTGGACCCTTTTGGAACTGTGCTGCAGTCATTGCTGAGGCACCAGTCAGGTGGCGCGACTGCGGGTGAGCACCACCTGAGGGAGAAGCTGCGTGACCATGGCGTGAGGGAGGTTCTGCAGAACGGCTTTGGGCGCCTGCAGAAGGTGAGGGGCTGAGTGGATTGTTCTGGTGTTCTGCAGTGCTGAAGAGTTGTATGTTTTAAACCTTTGGTCTGTGTTCTTTGTTGTTTTTTCCCTGTGTCTCTCTAAGCTGATTGTTTTCTTCTCCAATTTGTTTTCTTCTAAAATTTCAAAACAAAATGAAATACAGAGAAAGCCCATACACTCAAAAAAAGAAAACAACATTCTGAATTGTAGACTTACTCTGTAGGGATTTGTTTTGTTTCTTTTTTGTTTTGTTTTTGTGGTACTGGTGTGGAGCCCAAGGCTCTGCACCTGCTAGGCAAGTGCTCTACCACTAAGTTATATCCCCAGCCTGCCCACATACCTGGAAAGATGGAACACAAACCCAGACTTTTTATGTCCATTGATTTGTCTGTGACTGTCAGACCAGACTTGTTTTGTTTTGTGAGACAGAGTCTCACTTCAGGCTGGCCTTGCAATACTGGGGATTGAACCCAGGACCTTTCACATGGTTAGGCAAGCACTCTATCACTGAGCTCTAGTTCTTCTGGTGGTCTTGAACTCACTGTGTAGCACAGGATGGCCTCAAACTAACAGTAATCCTCTTGCCTCAGCCTCCCAAGTGTTGGGATTATAAATGTGCAATACCATGGTTGGCTCAGGCCAATCTTAAGCCACTTTCCCAGAATATCTATCTGAGCTCACTTCAAATGGTCCCTGTGGTTATAGTACTGATTACTGGGCTTCTCCTTGTGCAGAATCACTAAAGGAGATTGGTCTTTTGAGGAAGTTCCACAAATGGTTTACAGTGTCTGATAACAGCGGTGTTCATCCATATAATTTTGCTTTGGTCTCTAAAGGTCTCAAGTTGCATCCATGTTACCCAGCAGTCTTTTGTGTCCCCATAGGACTGTCCCAAACCTTCAGGAATGTTCTAGTATTGCAGTCATGCCTCCTCTAACAGGAGGACTGTCCATGTCAGTCCTTTTTTTTTTTTCTCCTTATTTTAAACCTTTTCATTTTATTGAGAGTGGGCCTCAGGCTGCTTTCAATCTCACTATGTATCCCAGACTTACCTTGAACTTGTGGCAAACCTCTCAACTCAGCTTCCCAAGTATTTGGATTACACGTGTGTGCCACCATGCTTTGCTCGATTTTAATTACAGAATCATTTTCTTTCCCTTTCTGTTTTGTTTAAGCTATACCCCTAGCCCTAATAATCCTTTCTTCTATCCAAACTACCCTGGTTTATTTGTATGCTTTTAAAATAATATAATATACAAGAGTAATATGTGGCAGAGTATAATGATGCATGTCTATAATACCAGTTTTTTAGAAAGCTGAGGTAGGAGGATCAAAAGTTCAAGGCCAGCAAAACAAATCAAAGTAATATATGGCTATATAAGACATGGAATATTTAACAGTGTAAAGAAATGACTCATAGGGGCTGGGGAGATAGTTTCATGGCACAAATGCCTACCTGGCAAGTGCAAGGTCATGAGTTTGAACCCCAATCCCGCAAAAAAACAAAAAAAAGAAAGAAAGAAAGAAATCACTCAGAACCAGGCATGATAGCTCAGGACTATAATCCCAGCAGCTCAGGAGGCTGAAGTAAGAGCATCTCTGTGAGTTTGAGGTCTGATACATTGTGTCAACTTGGCTGGATGCCTGGTGGTCAATACATTTTATCAATTTGGCTGCATTGCCTGGCTGTTTTACACTGTGAGCCATGAAGGCCCTGCCCCAGGATAACTCAGTTTGGACTTTTATCTCCTGGCTTCTTGCACAGACTCATCAGCCTCTAAGATTGGAGCCTTCAGCTCTCCGTAGCGGATTCTTCTACCTTCCTTTTGAGACACAACGGCTGAACGTTAGAGACTGTTAGGAACCGGTAGAAACCAATTAGGAATGGAACACTGCCATGAGTATAAAAGCCTTGGGACTGAATCCTTCATTTGGCAGTGTGCAGACGCTCTCAGCACACTTCCCCATCTGACTTGGACTGGCACATTTTGTGTTATATCTGTTCCTTGTACTATATCTGTTCTCTAGTAAAACCCTGACTAGAACAGAGTATGGTACCAGGATCGGGGCTAGAGAAACAGAATATAGTGATGATGCTTTTTAATGGCTTTAAGTATTCCTGGAATTGGCTACAAGATTCGATGAGACCTAAAGATACCGTGGTCTCTCCTGATACTAAGGAGCATATTATACACCTTGGCATGAGATTTTTAACCTAACATGCTATATAGATCCATTTGTTTACCCTAATTCCCCACTTGTGAGGTCTCAGGAGTTTAGAGATTCCATGCAGAAAAATTCTAAATCTCTTTGGCAAAGTAAGGAATATAGTGATGCCGGCTGGTTTGTCTTAACCTCATTTGACAGACTTTTGAATGAAAATAAAGAGCTTGAAGACACCATTTCCCACCTCCAGACTCAGATAAAAAATTTAAAGGTTTCTAATTGTGTCCTGACAGACAACCTCCTCTCTTTTAGCCACAAGGCTGAGGTTGCAGAGACCCAAATGCAGTCCCTCATAATTCGACTGGCTGAACTGCAACGTAAATTAAATGCTCAGCCTCGAAGGGTATCTGAAGTGAAAATGAGGGCACTGATTGGAAAAGATTGGGATACCATGAATTGGAATGGAGATGTGTGGGAGGATCCTGAGGAGGCTGAGGATATTGAGTTTTTAGATGCT
>PVKN010014181.1:0-19373 GCA_004027915.1 Capromys pilorides | reverse complement strand
TGAGGACCAAAAACAGTTTTGTTGGATACATTGTCAAAGCTGTAAAGTCTTTAATGTAATCTCCACTGGGTTGTTTTTATGTCTATGATGTTTTCTTCACCCAAAACACAAATTAAAATATTCCAGGAGAGGAAAATATTTTAAATGAATCCGATCTGTTTTCCTTTTACTATTGGTGAATAATATTATTTTTTGTAAAATAATACATGAAACTGTTTCATGTACTATTTTATTTTTTTATATTGGACTCATGTGTAATGTATCTTTCTGAAAAATTTTGTTGAATGAATACTGAAGGCATACTTTGGTGTTTTAAATTTTGGGATTTGAATCCTATCTCAGTTAAATAACTCAGTTTCACTTAGTGACAATTTTAGTATTGAAAGCGATTACAGACAAAGACCATGTGACATGAAAAAGCAAAAGGAAACAAAAATTTCTACCTGGCCTTTCACAGAATATTTAATTCAGTGGTACCATTTAAATTCTTTGAGTACTGTTGAATTCATGAAAAGTAGTCCTTAAAATTGAGAATTTGTTATCACTGCCCTGGACTCATAGCACTCAAGATGACTTCTTTTGAAGGATACAGGATTGCAGTCTCAGTTAGAGAACTCTTCTTGGTAGCTTGAAAACATCTTCAATGCAATATGTTAACAGATGGGTGTGAGTACCCATCAATAATTTGCCATCCCTTTCAAATCTTCTGTTATTCAAAGGATAGACCACACATTAGGAATACCAGCACCCCCTTGTGACTCCTTAAAATCACAGAACTCAGGACCTACTCTAGACCTACTGAATTGGAATCCACTTTTAACCAAATCTCCTGGGAGATTCATACACTACTTCAAATTAGAGGAGCATTGTGTAAACTACTCAGCTCCTAAAGAAGCTCTAAACTACGTACATGTTCTGTTTTTACTGCTTGGACTGGTGAGATGGCTCAGTAGTCTAAAGCGCCTGCTTAGCAAAGCTTCAGGAACCTCAGGGACCAAAGTTTGATCCCCGGCACCGCATGCTGCACCAGCCCCACCCCCAGGGCAGGCTGAGCCAGCCATAAAAAAGAAAAAAAGAAACTTCTGTTTTTACTGCTTGACTTCCTACTAGGCTTAGCTGGTAAGGAGCCAGCTGTGTCATTGTGGCTTTCTCAGTACTGGAGTCTTGAGAACTTGCGTGGGTCACTAATAACCTCCACTTCCTGCTCTGGCTTTTCTCAGATGGCTTATTCTGTTTCTTTGGGGAAGATTCTCCTCATTGCTTGCCTTGGAAAATATTAGCCATGGGCATTTACCTGTGAGACAATGGGGAGGGTGTTATTTCTCAGAGAGATATTTCGATAAATACTGTATTACTTCTGTTTTCTGCCCATGGCATATGCCCCCCAAGTTCTGTACCTGAAAATTGAGAGTCTCAACCTTTTTGCCACTCCTCAATTCAGACTATCTCCTGTATTGTAGTTTGGTCTCCTTGTAATCCAAGGCTCCCAGCCTCTGTTCTGAGGCTCAGTGGTGAGCACAGGAATTCATAGCTCTTTCACTTCTCCCATTGGGGCCAGATAATTATGGGAGGCAACCCTGAGCATTGTACTCTGTGCAACAGGATTGTTGGCCTTCTATTGGATGCCAGTACTGTATCGTACTCCCAGTTGTGGTGGCCGAAAATATCCTCAGACATTTCCAGGTGTACTATGGGGAATAAAATCACCTCTTCTGAAGTATATTAGAGAAAGAAAAATCAGTGCCTTCCTAGGTGGTCTCAGGCAAGCTAAAGCCACAGTACACTGACTTCCAGCCTGGAATGTTCTTGCTGTGAGTTTTAGCCCATGGTTGGCAGCTCAAAGTCAGTCACTGCATGGGGGAAGGGACTGGCATGCAGGAGAGCTACTCCAATGATGGCAGCCAGGAGGCAGAGCACAAAAAGAGTTGAGGTGATCTGCCTCCAACCAGACTCCACCTGCTAGCAGAACATTCTGTGGAGCATCCTCAGATGTTTTCAACACCCAAACACAGGAGACTTCGGCGGGGATACTCCATTCATTCTAAGCCACAACACTCACGTTCCCCATGAGTCAGGAAATGAAAGACTTGAAATGTAGAGTGAAAGACAGAGCATCTCTGTCCTGCTTTTCCAAGCCCTGCCCTCCCTCAACCAGATATTTTCCCTTTCTCATTTGCCTAATTATTTGCAGTCTTGGTCAGTCAGTACCAGTTCTTATTTAATTTTATTTTATTCTTTTACTTTCATTTTAAATAATCTCAAATGACAGAAGAGGTAAATATGTATTGTCTGGTTGACATTTTCAACTGAAATCTGTTCCGTGAGTTCCTTAAAAGAAACATACTGGGGATGGGGAAACAAATGGCCATAACTATTTTGCACTTTTCTTTCAAATGAGAATTTTGCTATTGCTTAGTTTTCATTGTTTGTTGCATACTGTTCAAGAAAAATAGCCATCACTCAGTGACTTTGTGTAGCTGATGCATTAACAAGTCAGGATTTGTAAATGACTGACCTTTGTAAGGAAAAGATCTGGCATTTGCTCAGTTTATGTGAGTAACTATGGCCCTCTACTATCTTTCCAATCTCATCAAGCCTCCATCATTTACTCCTATAAAATAATCACTTTATATTATGCAGTAATTAAAATATTAAGTTTTCAAATATTGACCTTTCTTTTCCACTTGGTTATTTCCTGAATGTGAGATATGCATATTTGCAGTATGTTTAATTGACTGTAATAACCACTACCAGAGAGCATAAGCCTTGGTCATCTAGAGAATTCACTATGTAGTTTACCTCATGAGATGAAAGTGCTGCACAGAACATCTGACTTATAATTTCATTTGGACATTTCCTCATTTTTCAGAGAGAAAAACATAGATGGCATCTAACTCAGAGTTCTTTCTAACATACACTGTGCCTTAATGAGCATCACAGTTTATTTACCCAAGTGACCTAGCTCTCTGTCTTTGTCTGTGTTCTCAGCACTGTGAATTTTGTGACTTGCTTTGGCCAATAGGATGTAGTAGCAGTAATGATGAGCCTATTCTGAGCTGAGTCCTCAAGAGGGTAGACATACAGAGGAATGCAGAAGCAGTCCTCTCTGTCTCAGAGACAGTGAGCACTGCCTGGCCTCCATGAAATTAAGCCAGAGCTAGACTGCTGGGAGATAAACCATGTGGTACAAAAAAGAGCCATCCCAGCTACAGCCACACTAGAGTACCAGTCCTAACCTCCCAGCAACTGAGTGCAGATGTGGGAGCCCAGCTGTAACCTGAACTGCCCAGCTGACCCTGGCCCAGCTGCTAACTGCAGAGATGTGAGTGAGTTCAGTGAGTAAAGCACAGCTGTTGTTTAAGGCACTAAATTTAGGGATGATTTGTCATGTGGCAAAAGCCAACTAGAACATTGAGAACTGAAAAAGGTACACTTTTGGGTGGATGAATTAATGATCTACCGAATGGTGCCCTTTCTCTGTTCCATACCCTTCTAGTATGCTCAATAGTAGTTGCTCCCTTGAGCACTAATGAAAGGCTACAGCCTTCATAATTGAAAGCAGTAGCCATTACATCTGGAGTCAAGTTGCTGTCTTTCACTCTTCTCACAATTGGTTCGAACATGTGCCTCCTTGAAGAGGGAGCTCCATGAGCCTCAGCCTTCATTTCCCACATTTAGGTATTAGAAGGAACTCACTAGACACCAGAGTATATTCACGTGAGGCGCTTTTAGTCAAAGACAAAGATGGCACTGCAAGAGAAGGCAATGTCAGTGACCTCCAGGTATCTGAGAGAGTCTCACCCAGGTGTCTGGGTGAGACTGAGCTGAGATCTGTAAGGATATGGCCCTGAGGAGAACCTGCAGAACACTCCAATATCCCTCTGCTGATAATCAAGATAGCATTACAGAAACACTGAGGACAGTTGTAACCAGCAGGAAGCAACCTCATCTAGGAGGCTGTCAGAGCCAAACAATTGAACAAACAGCAATAAGAAACATGTACCTTAAATCTCACTGTCCTTGTCTTGGACAAGAGAAAAAAAAAAACAAACACAGACACCAAATAGCCTCCTCAGAGATACAAGTTGAGCTTTTAAAGCTCCAGCTATAAATCAATTACATAGATCAGCCTCAGTTACCTTATTTGCAGAAAGAAGTACATTACTCATCTTTTTAATAAGATGACTATCAGGATTTTGTGAGGTGATACATACAGGATACTTATGACACATTCCTAGAAATTAGTAATTATTCAGAAAATCTGCTGCTATTATTAACTAAATGAACACTAAGCTGGCAGTTAGGAATAAAATTTGAACTATATGACCTGAGCTACCTGGCCTCAGTTTCCTCAGATTAAATTAATAATGAGTAGTTTTGTCCCACCCTATGATTGTCGTTAACACTTTCAAATGAACTAAAGTTTGCAAACCCAACTAAAAGTGCTCTTTTATTATTACTAAGTAATGCAGGATAGCATGTAGCACATGAGGAAGTTAGAAAAATGACTTCTATTTATTCCTAATGATAAGAAGTAGTATATAATTTTGTAGATAATCTAGTGTCTTACTTACCTTTCTCATTGCTGAAATGAAATACCTAACACCTGCAAGCTTAAAGAAGGAAAAGTTTATTTGAATCACAGCTTTTAAAGATTTCAGTCCATAGCCAGCTGATCCTAAGGCAAGTAGGCATGCCAAAGGGTCAACCTAGGAGATATAGTCTAGCGCAAAACAGGGCTAGCAGAAACAGTCCATGGCAAAGCAGGGTAGGCAGAAAACTGCAAGCAGCAAGCAAAAAGCTATAAGCAGTAGCTGTTTTTCTGTCCCTTTTATATTATTCAGAGTACCCATGTTTAGGGTTGGTAGCACTCAGACCTAACATCACATTCTTGATTTCAGTAGCTCTCACCCTAGATCTAGGTACTCATGACAAACCCCTGCTTAGTAATATAAGTAGCTTTTGGGAGATGTCTATCTATAGGCAATAACATCTAGTAAACAGATATCAGAAAGCATATACGTAAACTCAATAAGGCTCTAGGTTTAGGAAAAACATTGCGAAGTAGTACTGAAGAAACTTTAGCATTGAAAGTGCGAGCAACACATAAAATGAACTTTTTTTATAGTCAGTGGTAGTAGGGATCCACTGTGTACTAGAAACCTTTGGTGATCAGTGGATTTTCACTGATGGGCATTGGACTGATGGAGATCATGTGTTGGGATGTCATTAGTAAACAACTGAGAAGAGTCAACAGCTTGCTTTGCTAATGTGCCCTTCTTTGCTAATGCTTGATTTCACCTCTGAAACAATGTTGGAATCACTGTAACATCCCTAACGATTTCATTCCCATCATTCTGCCTAGGTATGCACTGGGACACAGACTTGCCATGCCTCTCTGCTCTGCATCCTCAACTGCTAGCCACTCAGTACAAGTGTGGGTTTGTACTTCAGAAGCAGCTCAGTGTCTAAGAGTAGCACCAACAATTGGTTAATGGTTTTTGTTAAGAGCAAGGCTTAATATAGGAAATCATTTTGTCAAAGCTGCTCAATTCGGCCATTGGCTATGGCACCAAAGCAGCCTGAGACAACGTGTAAATTAATAGACACATCTAGTTCTACTAAAACTTTATTTACAAAACAAGATGTTGGTCATGAGATATAGTTTTCTGACCCTTGGGTCAGCAGAAAAAATATATGTGGACTGGGCAGTGTGTCAACACTGCTTTTAGGGTTTCTTCTTAAACATAGACAAAGGGCAGTCTTACTCATTTTGCACTTCAACATGACCAAATAACACAAAATATTAAAAGATTAATTCCTACAGAGTAGCATTATGGAGACACATATCAGAAAAAATGCAACAGCATCCCACTGAATAACTTCACCAGGCATTAAAACTTGGATCTGCCGTCAACGCAAAGCTAGCAAGCTTCTCAAAATATGAAAGTTGAGAACTTAAATGGAAGTTCACATCTGATTTTGATCTCTGACCCAGAGAATGAAAGGCATTCTTGAAACTTGAATAGCCTTGGAATCATCCCCACATGCAAAGGTATTTGAATTCAAAGCGAGAATGAAACCCATCCCACTTAGACTTTTCAAGATGCATTTATATTTATAGTTAAAAATGGCAGCAATGAAGTCAAGATAATGAATACTTTTAGCAAGCGTAATGTTTCAACGTTAAGAATAAGGAAAAAGCCCAGGAGACCTGGAGGGATTGACATTTTGTTATTTGGAAGAATGCTTTTATTGGATAAGTTTAAATATTTTATGCTACAATTTGACTTGGTATAAAATTAATAAATCCAAGTTGGTCAAATGCATTCATTGGATATAGGATAGATAGATGAATGTGAATATTTCTTATAAAATACGGGTAGGTACACAGTGCTTCCCAGGCCATATTAATATTTATAACCAAATTAATTTTATTTTAGTCAATGGGTAGATAAATTATAATTTACTAATTTTCATCCAACTCCGAATTAGAACTAATATTAAAACATAGGATCTTGGGTTCATGGGTTAATTGAGAATCCTGAAAGTAGAAGTTGTTTTCTGTCCTGGCAGCTTTTAAAAATAGATTGTAAAAAATTGCTTAGCAACACAATGTAATGTTTAAAAGTGGAAATAAAAGCCACAAATAGCCACATGCTACTGTTTATTTTTTCTTCATAAAGAGTTCGCTGCTAAAATACTGCATCATGAAGCAAGGTGCCCTTGTAGTCAGAAAACGACATATGGACAGAGTAAATCCAATCCCGATTAAGCTCCTTATTTTATACAGAATGGCAATATAGCCAGACATTTTAAGTACCTGCAACTTGTCAACCCCTAATTTGTGGTTTCCCATAGGACCAAGGCACCACAGTGTATTTTTCCTAACTACAGATGTTTGCCATTTTTAACCATAATAAATGTACCAAAAGTTTTCAAAGCATTATATTTTTCTACCTCATTTAAAGATAAACATCTGTTTGCTTTAAAAGTGAAATAAAGCCTATGAATCATAGAAAAACTGACACATTTTATGGGCCATATGCACAAACTCTAGAAATGGGCTAATTTTCAAAAATTATTATGGACAGGCAATTATGTGCTTGAGATTTTACAAGCATGTCTGATTCATTACCTAAGGCATGTTGAGCATTTTTGCATACAATGTCTTTGTAAGAAGGCAGCCACTAGAGCTTATTTCTACTTTGGACTCTTTGTTGCAAAGATATGGCCAAGATGAAAGAAACAGGAATTATGATACTCAGAAAAGCTTCCTTTAGTTGTAATAGTGCTGACAAAATGAATCTTTATCCCACAAAATTAACCAAGAAAAGACACTTCAAGGATCCTGTGTAACATAGGTTTAAGCCCAGTCTGTGAAAATGAAACTTGAAGCTTCAGATGGTACAGTCAGAGTACGACACTTACATAATTTTTATGTAATTCGGGTTTACATTTCAAATATTCTGTGTGGTCTCTGATGTAGTGCAGAGTAAACTTGTGAATGTAAGTGTCCCCGATAGTCTTATATCATCACCTTCTCTTTGTATGGATTAACAAATCAAATAACCAAAGTTAGGTTGTTGATGAAATGTATTTATTTATTCAATATTCATTAGCACAGGTTAGCAGTACATAATGTGCACATTCCTGGTGGGGAGTTAGGATTTAGAAAGAGCACATATTAATTCTTTTTTCATTCCTTTTCCTTCTTTAGCAAAAGATCTCCCTATTTCTTATCTTTTGTTCTTTATTTATATTCTGTTTTTCATACAAAATAGTACAATATTTAAGTTTGTGCAGCTGATTTATTTCAGTTAACATTATGGTTGCAAGGTACATCATTTTTCTAGAGCTGCCTCCAGTTTTTCCTTCCTTATGGCAGAATAACACTCCATTATTGTATAAAAATACCATTCTTTCTTTAGTCACATTGAGAAATCTACCTGACATTCCTTAAAATTTGTATAGAAGATATATGTACACCTGGCTGGAAGGAGCAAGCTCAAGTATGTAACTTTTTGTTGTGGTGGTTACCTCCAAAGTTTAAAGTTTTTGACAGAAATACCAGTATCCAGTTTGAAGAACAAGAACAGATGTGAATCTCATATGTCTAGGGAAGGAGCAGGTTTCCCCAAATTATAAGATAACAGGGAGACTTTAAGATGTGTAAGATGCAACAAAAATCTACAAGTTTGCATTATCATTTCCTATGAGAAAATTTTTTTCTGTATACTGAGAAGTAAACACTCTTCGGGGGCAGAGTTGGGAAGACCTTCCCTATCCATAACCTGGAAATCACAAAATATTATTGTGTATCATTTCCATCTGCCTTTCATTGTAAAGTAAATTTGAGAAAAAGCTTTATCTTCATTTTTGCTCATGTTTTCTTATTTCATGGAGAGAATAGTTTGCATTAAAATGGCTTAAATGTGACTTATGTCAACTTAGTTATTTAATTTGCATGCAAATAGAATTGCCTCAGCCCTCTAGTTCTTCTTATCTTTCTCAGATTAATGTCAGGGCCAAGCCAACCATCTAGCGTGGAAAATTAACTTCCATCAACAGCTTGCCTCAGTGGCAGTGCAGTGCTGTTCAGTATGGGCAATGCCAAGTCAAGTGAAAGGGCCAAATTTGAATACTATGCAACTCATTCTAGTGTGTACTTTGTATAAGAACGTAATTCTTGAGAAAGTAACCGAGTCTGTGAATCCTTTATGTTTGAAGTCTGTTTCTGCGCCTTTGTATAAATAGGCATGGTACAGAGAGTACTCTATTCAAGGATAAATATGCCAGTTTATGTACAGGTAGATAGCTAGAAGCAATGCTTCGGTCATCATGCTTATTAGCTGAGAGTTCTAACTCTTTCTGTTCAATGCAACGAACATTTATTGTGCACCTGCTATGTGCCAGCTGTGTTATGAGGATAGATGAGATGTAGCACCTGCTCCCCAGCAGCTCAGAACTGCAAGGAGAAAGAGATATAAAGACAGTGCTAGTGCATCTCACGCAGTGAGTTACTTCCTTACTAAGATGCATCTTTTAATAAATGCCTAGTGTGGTGCTGAGTGCGTGAAATATATTATTTCACTCTCAGTAATACTGTGAGAATTATTATCCCATTGTAGAGATGATTTAGTTGAGGTTAAACAGCTTTGTGAAAGTCAGAGAAGTCCAATCTGCTTCACTTACAACTAAATTGGTTCTCTACTGTCCTGGGGAAAACACTGTCCTTGGATTCAAAGGTCTGTAGTTGGATGTGCTGGTTCATTAGCTTCTTGACTTTTTTGTTAAAGTTTTTGTCCTTTAATGATTTTTTAAAATATAACATTTTGCCTCTTAACACAAGCAATATAATAGAAGCCTCCTTCCCCATAGAATCTAGCCTCATCCCAATTTTCTGGGGACATTTCTTTCCTTGCCAAGTTGCTTTGACCATCAGCTGATTTTTTCCTTTTTTAATTTTTTATTAGTGCATGTTTGCATTGCATAATGTAAATAAACATCCCTTGTGTGCAGTTGGTGCATGTTCATAAAATATCTCAATTCCTTTTTTTTTCATCCTCTTTACCTCTGCTCCCTTCTCCTTCCTTCAATCTCTTGATCCCCTTCCCATTTGAAGAAGATCTATTTTCCTACTACCTGTTGCCTGTCTTTTATTTGTGCTTTATTGACCATGTACTTTTATTTTGCTCTCCAGATTGTAGTACCTTACGTCTCAGTTTCCGTCAGAAGGATGAGTACATTTGTCATGTACTGTAGTATATTTTGCCTCCTCTTTTCTCACTTTGTCTATTTCTTTAGCTCCCAGACTTCAGTTTGCATTAGCACAAGTTCAGTTTAGGCCTTTCTCCAAAGAAATGAGGGGTTGTTTTTGTGAGGATTTTTGGCCTCCTAGAATAATTAGTTTCCATTATACCCAGGCTTAGCAATATAATTCTCTTCCCTTACTCACCTTACTTATAAATCTACTTTGCACAAAGGCATTGACTGCATTTTTGCAAGGTAATCAGTGAGCTTGCTTTAATGTGATTCTTGGTAGCTGAGTCTTTACTTGGTTGGAATTCGAAATACAAAACCATTAGTCTGTGTGAGGGATCTAGCTTTAGAAAATTGATTTCACCATCTTCAATATTTTTTTTATGTCATAAAGGTAGCAAATGTGGCAAAGCCTAACATGGTGACCCATCTCCATTTTAGAGCTAAGAGGACTTCTCCAAGTTCAGAACTTGACCCATTAAGGCCTTGCTTTCCCTGCATCATTTTCACCCCGACTTAGACGACCAGTGATTTATGCAATCCACTTTTTGGTCCAATGTCAATGGAATAGTTATTAGAGCTCTGTAAATTATTTGAATCTAGCAGTTGGCATCACTCTAAATGTCAGCACTAGCAATGGCTCTGCCAAAGCTCAAACTAATAGCCCTGGTTTTGGAGGCTTATTTCTCTTTGGGACCTTCTTCAACAGATAGTGAGGTTTGAGATTGAGAAAGCTGAGTGCTGCCTTTGCTGTCACAGACACTCATTCACAGTAAGAGTAAATTTGCAGAACAGGGCTAGGCAGATATGTCTTATGCAAATTGGGGCCTAGAGAGATGCCGGCCACATGGCTGGTTCTTATATGGAACCATTTCAGTCAATGTCAGAGCACTGTAATATTTGGCACAGGCAGACTTGGAAGAAAGGCCGAAGGTTCTTTCCTGGTCTCTCTGATGGACTTTTGACAGCCCTGTTTTAGATTTAGATGTACAAACTAATCCCATACTGAGCTTGAAAAGTCACACAACTGGCAGGGAGAAAATGTTCAAGTTTAAAGCCATCCTTTCTCTTTGCTCCAGAGGTAAGATAAGGGGACTCAGAAAGGTGAGAAGTGCCCAGAACAGCAATAGAGTGAATCAAGAAGATAAAGAATTTGGCACATGAGTAGGTCTGCCTCACGGAATGAAGGGAAATCGGTTTCAGGGCTCCAGGATGACAAGGGATTAAGGCAGAGAAATGGTGCATTACTGTGTCTTAGGAGAAGGCAAGGGATAAAGTAGAGAAGGAGAGCTTGAAGGGCTCATGATGTGCAGCACGGACTGAAGGGGTAAAACCTAGAGACACTTTGACCAACGAAAGCAGTCAAAGCAATTAAAACACAAATAACCAAAAATGATCATTAAGTCCATGCAATCTATTTTCTTTGCTTCATGATTAATGGTAAAATTAAAGATGATCTTTCTGTAAGCAAGTATTCGTTGAAAGACTTTTCTGTTATATTTATTACATCAATATCTTTTAATTATGAAACTAAAATTTTAAAAAAAAATTATCATTACTGCCATTGTTCAGGGATGTCGGGGAATGTAGAGTTGTTAATTGGGGATGTGAAGAGAAATTGTGTGTACCTGATTAGGGAAAATATATTTAGGCTTTATAAAGAATGGACATAGGCCAGGAATATGCTGTGTGTGTGACACTTTATCTAGTTTATGGTATTCACATGGGTTTCACATAATGAAATACAGTGTGATGAACTATCTAGATTATATAAGATATGGAAACTTTTGTGAGCTAGATTTTTTTGTTTTTTCCTCTGTAGGTGTTCTGTAGCCAAATCTATCTTTGAATTTAGAGATTGCCTAGACGGTTTGGGAAATGATTTATGTCCTCAACTCAGACTAGGTTGGGAGTTCAATTGTGTCCTTGTAGAATAAAAACTGAGGGAAGAAGTTGGTTAAAATAGTCCTATATATGGTTACATTGTTTTACTGTTAGTGTCCCATAGACGTCAGAGTCTACTTTTCATGATTGAAATGGCTTTCTAAAGAATAGTTTTTCATTTTACGTTTGGTTTGGTTTGACCTAGAAACATAAAGATAAAAAGTTATATGTACATATATCAGTACATTCATTTTGCTATAACAATACTTTGTAAATAATAGAAGTTTATTGCATACTCTTTTGGAGTCTGGGTCATCCAAGATCAAGGCCCCTGCAGATCCATGTCTGGTGAGGGCTCATTGTCCTTAAAGATAATGCCCTTGCGTTGTGCTCTTCCAAGATGGCAGGAAAATGTTATGGTTTTTTATGGGAAAGGGCCAGAAGCTACCTTCAACCTCCTTTATAAGAACACTAATCCCATTCCTTAGGGCAGCCTCATCATGACTTAATCACTTCCAAAATTCCCTACTTCTCAGCAGGGCACAGTGAGGATGAGTTTCTGTTTGAAGTTTTCAGGGAACCTTGAGATTAAAGCATGCTCATTTGCAGAAGTCCCTAGTTATAGGTGCATCTAATCTTCATGGTCTGTGTCCTGGACTGCATATAATCCTTGGGAAAGAACAGTTTCATGAAAAACAGCTTGAAAGGAGAGTTATCACATCATCTGTATTTGCCTTTGAATTATAAACTGAAAAATCTCCACCTACACTATATTCACTCAACCATCCGTTCCCTTGATAAACATTTACTGAGCATCAACTGTAGGCACTGCTTCAACACCTGTTATGTGCCAATCAGTGTGTTTGACAGAATTCAAATAAAAAGATGCATTAAGCTACCTTTATCTGGAAAAATTCATCCACAATTGGGGGATGCATACGTGATTTTTAAAAATTTTAAGTTGGCATGAGAAATGGTGATAAAATATTTTAGAAATCTATGTAATAGTTACCTGATTTTCCAACATAAAACTATTAGAGGGCCAACAAGATAGCTCAGTAGACTGCCTGCTTAGGCAAGTGCAAGGATCGGGTTCAATCCCGGCACCACGTGCCACATGGGCCATGCCTCTGAGCACACTGAGCCAATGACCGAGTCTGGGTGTGATGGCACATGCCTGTAATCCTAGTGCTGGGGAGGCTGAAAGCAGGAGAGTCACTATGAGTCCAAGCTGCCTAGTGAGACCATGTACAAAATAAAGGTATTAGAAAGGAAGACATAGGTATCGTCATTTTGTGTGGTAGTAGTAAATTTCTTAAGTTTTACAATAAACAGCAATTAGCATTATTTTTGCCATTCTTAAAGTAAAGAAACTAAGGCTTCCCAGGATAAGGCCACCTGCACTATAGTAAATGCCTAAGCAGAGATACAGAGAGCCAGGAGTTTAGTAGCAGATCTCTTTGCTCCCAAGCCAAGCTTGCCTCTGGTCCCTGTTGGACACTGAGGAGTATCTAGGAGTTTACCCATTAATAAAGAAAGGAAATTTTAGCCTGAAAACAGAGCATGTAAAAAAGTCCTTAAATATCAAAAAGGTGTTGAGTTGTACCTAAAACATGCAGAGTGAAAGACAGTGAAAAGGAAGGAGTTTGGGACTAGGAAGATTATCAGTAAGGATTAAGGGTTGCAGTTCAGGTAAGAGAAGCTAGGGAATGGTACAGAAATGGCAAAATATCCATCTGAACCAAAACATTTTAAATAACCAAGGTTTTAGAGAGGACTACTCTAGAAGTTTTCTAAAAATATTCAATGCGATTTTAACTTAGACAAAATATTGGGTCAAGTCATGGGTTTTGAATGTGCCAGTGCATTTATTTTACGATAGGACACGATGTACATGATCATTTGCAGGTACCAGATATCTGTGTGCAGGAATGCAGTGGTGTGCGGAAAGCTTGTTTTTGCTTCTCTCTCTGTTTTTGCCTAGATGTGTTGAATTTTGGCATCCCTCCATGTTTGCTGCCTTTTATATCTTTAGCCCCATTGACAATATTCTTACTAACCTGGCTTGCGTGTGTTAAACTTGGGTCTGTGTGCAGGCCCCACAACTGACAAGTTCGTTCATTTCTGGGATATTTCATTCTCTCAGCATTCCTGGGAACATATGAAGTTTGACAGTTTACCTAGTGTGCCCAGCTTCTTATTGAGATAACACAGCATCAGTGGGAGAAGTTTAATGAGGTTACTTAATAAATTTGAAAAGCAATCAAACCACTCAATGGCAAATGACATTTTCCCTTCATCCATTCTAAGAATTAACTGCAATTTTCCCTGGAATTCTTCTTTCTGACATCCTGAAGCTTTATGTTACTTACTGTGCCGTCCACAGCAGGCTTACCATTCGTTGTACTCAAGGACCATGTGTTCTTGTTGCCCAGCATAGTCTAGGCTGGTGGTACATTGTTTATTATATCATTTAGGTTATTATCCATCCCATAAAAGTAAGTTTTCTCAGTGAAACTGAGTATAATACTTGAAAAGAACATTTTTAAACATACTACATTATTTGTGAGTATAGTTAATCATGACAAAAGTCATCTATAGACTATTACCAAAGAATGGAAGCAAAGCTGTTTCTATATGCTGGAAGGAAAAAAAAATTAGGCTGGCAGCAGTGAAAGTTGGTAAAAGTTTTAGAGAAAATAGGTAATCTCATTTGTTGAACAAAGTGGACATTTTGTCCATTAGCAGGTCAACTAGGATAGTTAAAGTAAACAACCTCAGTTTTAAAGAATCTCTGAAAAACCTTGAGATTTTAGCTAAGAAGCACACATGAAAAATTGTCTCTGTGTTCAATTGACCAGTGTCCCCTACTTTAGTAAAGTGAGATGTGCACAACCACAACCTCTCTTTCAGAATTGGTCACATATTAGTTTCTCCAAATATTTAGTTGTTCCTGTAAGCCTTACTTTTAGGATTTTTTTATGCATGTGGGGTTTCTGCTTTTGACATAAATACTGACTTTCAGTGAACTCCAAACATTCTTTGCAAGGGTTAGTTGCTTCTCATACTTGAAAATGTCCAACTGAGTGACCAATGGTCTATCCAAATGACCCATTTGAGTGGGATGAGTTTTCAGTCCTTAGCTTGCCAATGACTGCTATCCATGCTAGTAATGCTTGACTCAAGACATGTGAGTTTATCAGAACATTACCGTCAGAACTAAGTTCTGTCAAGTGGGTTTCTTGCTCCTTACCCCAGGAAAATCCTTTACTTCACATAATAAACTTCAAATCTCCAGCTGTCATGGTTTTATGGAGTTTGGCTTTATTTTTGTTTTGTTTTAAGTTATTGTTATTCCAAATCTGGAAAATATCTACATTGGAGGCTATGATATTTCAAGTTGTTTCAGCCTTCAGCTCTGTTACTAGTACTATTCTTCATGAAGACTTGCCTCTCCTGTATCTTCAAGGCATGAAATTTGTCTCAGAATTTCATTATTTTAGGAAATTAATCTAAAACATTGATCAGGAAGTAATGGTGCATAGGAGGGAAGTATAAAGAAATGTTGCTCTATTCTAACCATTTTTTTATTTGTAGCTAAGGTGTAGATTCTATCAGACCCCAGACTGTGATTGCCCTCTAGCTCATGCATATTCTTATATTTTAATTAACTGATGCTAAAGGAAAAGTCAAACTCGTTTTCCCAAACTATCATTATATTACTATTGTTGCTGTTATTAACATACACCATTTACTGAGTGTTTGTTATTTTTCAGGCACTCTGCTGTTTTATGAGACAGGCATTAGTGTCCCCACTTACAGTTAAGGAAACTGAGGCACAAAGCAGTTCAGTGGCATGAGGTCACACAGCTGGTAAGTGAGCAATCCAAGATTTGAATTCTGTCTAACTCGAAGCCTTGAGCTATTGATTCCTTACTACATTTGAGTTTTGCTGGTTGACTGTTACTGTGACTTTTCCACATAATTCTGTATTATTTAATTTCTTCCCACAGAATGGCTCAGTAATATTTGATTCAGGAAGATTTTTTAAAATCTCTTTTCAGATATTTTAATGGCTTTTGAAATGGAAACAAAAAAGTCCAGGATCTCCAGAATTAGTCAGAACTGGAAGCTCATCTAATTGTATTCTCCTTTCTTCCTGTAAGGGAAGAAAAGACTAAATGGAAGGAAAGTAATTCATTGCTGAAAATACTCATGTTTCCTGTGGATCTTAGCAAATGTCCTACATCTTTTAGAGTATTTCTTCAATAGAGTAGACTTACAGATTTATGAATCTGAACTAAATTATCTCTATGCTCAAACTACTAATGCAAATAGGTTGACTGGTGTGCGTTCATTTAAAAAAAATGCTTAGTTCTTGGTAGTACCTACTTGGAGCTAGAGACAATCCATGATGCTGCCAAAGGAATGAACTAGAATTTGTCTTCCCACTTTTGATAATAAGAAAGAGGCAAGCATGTATGAATGCAAGTAGGTAGATTTCTGTAAGCAGCTGTAGCTAAGTGTTGCTGTGTACAGTTGCTGAGCCAAATGTTGTTCCCTAGCCACACTGTCTCTTTGGGTGGTCACGACCTACAATGAATTTGCTACTTAAATCTCTGATAAGAAATTCCATAATACTCCTGAAAGAGTTGTCATCATCAAGAAATCAAGCGATAACAAGTGATAGTGAGGGTGCAGGGTAAAAGGAGCCCTTGTACATCGCTGCTGGGAATATAAACTAGTACCCCCACTGTGGAAATCAGTATGGAGATCCTTCAGAAAACTGAAAATAGAAATCCAATTTGACCCAACTGTTTCTTCTCTAGGGGAAGATGCCCTAGAGAAGGAAGGAAGCAGCCCGTGTGTCCACCAGAATATGACTATTTGAAGAAAATTTTGTTTACGCACCCCAGAGTACTACTGTGCTATAAAGAAAAAGTTCACTCATTTGTAGGAAAATCGATGCACCTTGAGACTACAATGCTAAGTGAAACGAAGCAGATGCAGTAGTTTAAATGTAACATTGTTTCTCTTATATAAAAAACCCCAAATTTGAATAGAGCAAAGTAAAAGGTAGATAATAAGAAGTAGAGTGATAGAACTTGTTCACATGGGAAGAGGATCAAGAGATTGAGGGAGGAGGCAGAAGAAAAAAAGAGAAAAAGTAATTAAAATGTGTTCTGTACATATATCAATTCCACACAAGGAATGAAAATATTATGTGCTACAGACATGGAATGAATGAATGGATCAATGAATGAATGAATGAATGAATTTCAGACATGCATAGATTAAATAACATTCTCAGCATTGCAACTATTGACCAAAGATCAAGTCGAAGCAGAACGACCCAGCATCCATATCCTCATTGGTGTGGTAACCTTCAGTTAAAATGGCTCTTAGAATAAGCGGCAGTCAGGGCTGGCCAGATAGCTCAGCAGACTAAAGCACCTGCTTAGGCAGAGCACAGTGGCCAGGTGCTATGCTGGCACCACTCCCAGTGTGCGCTGAGCCAGGGACTGAGACTGAGCATGGTGGTGCGCACCTGTAATCTCAGCACTTGGGAGACTGAAAACGGGAATCACTAGAGTCTGACCTATGTAGTGAGACCCTGTACACCCTGTCTTAAATACAGGAAAAAAAATAAGTGGGAGTCACGTTTGCACCTGACATCTGGACTCTAGGTATAGGAACCGCAGAGATCACTCCAATCTGGGAAAATACAGGGAAAAATAACAAAGCAGGAGGGATTAAATAAAATTTTTGTTAAATAATGTATGGTAAATTTGGTAGGAATACTTTGTAGGGAGAGACTGTGCGTAAAAAGTGAACAAGGGCCACAAAAGCCCAACTCAGTAGCTCACTCATCCTTCTCTCAGAAGCAGAATTCTACATAGTGCTATATGACCACTTCATGCATGTTGACTCTTCACCAGTAGGTAGCCATGGGTCATCACAACCTTGTCACAAATGAGCAAACCAAGAATATAGAGACTCACTTGCTCAACGTCACAGAGCTAGTATGAAGTAGAGTGGGGATTCGAGTCAAGGGAGTCTGGTTCCATGGTTGTAACTGCTGTCCTGCCTGCTTATTTGGAAGTGAAATGGCACAATCAGAGTGTAAGACCAATAGGTGAAGGCCTAGAAATAGAAAAGGAAAAGAGAGGGGACGGAAGGGAGAGGGATAGAAAGGAGGAGTAGGATGGGAAAGAGAGTGGGAAAGGAAAATGAAAGGAACAATAAGAGCCCAGGGCAGAAGAGACCATCAAGACCACCATTGTCCTGCCTAGGAGAGAGAAGCAATGGCTCTGTAACATAGCAGCAGTGAAAGAAGTGTGAAGGGGGGCAAATCAATGTGGTTTGAAAGTAGGAATCAGGGATCACATTCTAACCTTGTCCTACATTTGGTTGCACATTGACCCTAGGTTTGTAGACTAAGTTCTACACTTTACTTTTCTTTCTTAAATTTTATTAATTTTAGTGAAAAAGAAATATCAATGAGACAGTTTCAAAACAGGTTAGTAGGATAGTTACAATAATTAATGCATTGCATATTGTTGTCTTCACAGTAGTTGTTCAGAGTACAAGATGCAGATGTGATATCTTATCTAAACACTATTAGTACTTTTCTCATCTTTATGGGAGGGGGAGAAGCGAGCGTCAGGCCTAGGGGAGGTATGTTCTTTAGGCACTAGTGATTGCAGGGTCTCAGTAGGGTTCCCCTGTGGCTGGGCCCAGCATAGCAGCTGTAAATCTGGGTTTAGAGTTCTGCAAAGGGCTCAGGGCTGGCAGTGCACTCAGGTGTCACCTCCATGGATTTGAGAATAGAACTTGCGAAGGGAGGCTGTCTAGCAGGGAAGAGAATCCAGGAAAGAAGCCTGGAAAAGCCCAGCTGTCTACCCCTGAGAAACATTCTGATTGATAATGGGATGACCAGAAGCAAAATTCAGTTTTTGAGATCTACTTTCCCATATTTAATGTATTTTTTGATGTGTAAATCTATTGCTGACCTCTATCCTCACATCAATGAGTTTTTTTTTATCCATACAATTCATCACGAAGTTGCAGTAGGGAGTGCTAATGGTACTTAATTATTGGTGATCCGTGTTTGCTATTTCTCTGGGGGAAATGATTTCAGCAGCAGAGCCTCACCAGTAGTTTCCTCATTAGACTAAATTCATCTCCTAAACCTAAGGTGAGCTTTGTCCTTCATTCCTGATGTCACAGTCATTGTTTTATTTTCTAAGGGACTTCTTATGTTGTCGGAGAAACTCCATCCTATTATGTGGTCCTTTATGCATGCATCCATTCATCGCTTAATTTAATTTGGAAATTACAAATGTAGTGGACCATTGATGAAGAGAAATTCTCTAAAATGGGCTTAGAAGTGGCTTAGTGCTTTTATGTGTGTTTTGTTCATGAGTCCTTCAATGTCTGGTAGTTTGCTCCTAATTGAAGGCTCACTTTGACAGGCTGTGCCATTAGAGACACATATGCCATCCCAGGAGGCCTTGCAAGACTGGTGTCCTTAATAAAGACTGCGCACCAGTGTGTGTGATGTGGGGCACATCAATTTCATTGCAAGCTCTCATTAAACTTGCTTCCCAAATCACACTTCTTCCAGAACTGCAAAGATTACTTCCCTCCCCTAGCTCAACTTTCCTCTCTTCTTTCTCACTCTCCTAGTCTTGTCCTCTTCCTAAGCTCTTCTTTTCCTTCTCTCC
>PVKN010014180.1:0-19374 GCA_004027915.1 Capromys pilorides | reverse complement strand
AACCAAACACACAGCAATTTTCATATGCATTCAAAATGAAATTTAAAATAGTTGCAGGTTGGCCATTCAACAACAATTAAATATAAAATTCAGATTATTAACTTGCAAATCAAACCAAGAGAAATCACAATGGATTAAAATCATAAATATAAAAAGTGAAAGGGCAAAGGAGCCAGAAGGCAAAAAAAGATGAATACTGATGAGTCATCTTCTCCTGAGAAAAGCATTTAAACACGAAACAGAAGACAGCAACACAAAAGGAATTATTGATTTCCTATTTACAAATTAAAGCCCTAAATTAAAATAAAAGCAATGAACCTTAGAAAACAGTTGCTTTTACCACTGTTTTTATAATTATTTTTATGTACCAGAATTCTCTGTTCTTTGCCACCCAAGGAGCTCTTGAAAATTATTTAGAAATGTGTAAACATGCACACACGCACAAATTTTAAAAGGATGTCATGCCCAAGAAATGTAACAAAAACTGTCTATTATTCAAAGGCTCAAGGTAATATATTTTCTCTCTTAGTACGCTAGTAGTGGTTATCTGCGGAGAGTGGGTAATGGAATTAGGAAGACCTGTTTTGAATTTAATTTGTAGTCTTTTTTAATAATGCAATTTTATAACAAAAGAAAACACTGTCTCTTTTTAAGTAGTTTAGGGGAAATATGATACACGGAGTGTAGTATTCCTCCCTAAGGAAAAGATGTTTGTGGAATTGAAAGAGGTCTCACCTCATCACTGAGTCCTGAAACAAGAAAACGCCTCTATCCACCTTCCCAGGCCAGCTGTCTGTAACGTTCTCGGCTTTCCTCCTCCTCTCACATCACCCTCTTCTACAATCCATCTGCCAAACATTCCTGTGATTTTTATCCTCTCTTCTGTTCTCAGGCTCACAACTATGGACTCCAGTCCATGAAGCAAGACAAAGAAACAGGTAACAACAACAAGCACCCTTGCTGCTGACTCTGCTGCTACAGCAATGTCAGTACTGGACGTTTGCTCATGTATCTTTCGCTTCTACTTGAGCACCTACACTATCACTGAGCACTTAAATCGTGGACCTGTGCTCCAGGGCCAAGAAAACAGACACTGTTTTCTTGCCCATCTTTAAAATGAAAGAATAAAAGGAGAATGCGTGCCAAGGTCGGACATGCAAGTGTAAAGGCCATGGGTTCCTGGAAGGAGCCAGAAAGCATCAAACTTAGAATTTCTCTTAGAAATAATGCTGAGGTCATGCCTCAGCTTCTGTCCTTGGTCCTAGCTAGGAAGAAATCTAGCCTTTCCCCAGTAAGTCCAAGGAGAGAATAGATCATGAGGAAATTAGTGAATGAGTAAATAAAAGCAGAAATGTTTTAATTTTCATCATTTCTCTTATTAAAGTTGACCACAATTTACTTTTGTCTCTGTTTAGTCCTAAGATTTTCTTAACCTACACTCTTAGAGTTAGTCACCTTTGCAATGTTTTGTTTCAGCAGCAGTTTGTTTTCTATAACCTGAGTCATTTTATTTATTAAAAAGTAGTGCAAAATCCTAACATAATTATTAGGGCTGGGGATGTAGCTCAGCGGCGCAGCGCTTGCCTAGTAAGCGCGAGACCCAGAGTTCGGTTCCTGGTACCAAAAACAAAATAGTAAAAAGACCAAAAAGAGTCCCTTTGGAAAAAAAAAAAAAAAAAACCTTGCCTACTAGCATAATTATTAGATATTTATTGTCTGATTTAATTTTTCTATTAAAGTTTTTAATTAATTAGTTAATTAATTAATTAGTACAGGGTCTCACTACACAGCTCAGGTTCCTACTGATCCTCCTGTCTCAGCCTCTCTAGGGCTGGGATTACAGATGTGTGCCACCATACACAGTTTCAGTGGCCAGCACAGTAATTCTAGAACAGCATGCAGTACCAGGGACCCCTGTGCTTCCCAGGCAGGCACTTACACTTCCAAGCTATCTCCCCAGCCATAGTCAAGTTTTATTACTTTAAAAGTCTTCTGGCTTTAATATTAACTGGTTGCAATCTACTATATTCTAACCTTGTTAATGTCTAACCCAAAAGCTGAAGAGTTTTTCTCATTTGTATACTTTTCTATCTCTAGGATTTATATACAATATCATCTTCTTTCTCTTTATTGTTGTAATGTACATTATTTGATTTTGGGCCATATTTACATCAAGTAAATTTTCTTTTCACATAATATCCTACAGATATTTTCCTTTTATAAATGGTCAAAAATAACGTCATCTACAAATTGCAGAATTCCATGCCATTTTGTTGCAACAGAAAATACTACAAAATATTTCTATTTCAATGTACTATATATATATATATATATATATATATATATATATATATATAATTATATACATATGTCTTTTTATTTTCTGTAAGTACTATTGTTTCAGGCCATACATATTATAGTGGTTCATGTCTAGATGTCCTCTCAAAGCCTCATGCAGACTTAGATGGGACATTTCTAGAGTTGGCTCAATCTAGACTCTGTAAATAATTCATGGTGTAATGCTAGGATATGGGGTGCTGGAATTATTAAGAATGGATGATGGCTGGATCAATCTACTAATTGGACTGGTACTGCCATAATCCCAGTAGCCTGGTACAACAAAAAAACAGAAAGAGGCTTGGTGCTTCCCTTCCTTTGTTGCTTTTGCTACCTGTGGGCATCCTGAACTATTCTCTTTCGCAGTGTCCTCAGCCACATGCCACTCTGTTGGAGCCAGCCAACTTGGGACTGAAGCTGTTGCAAACTAGAAGCTAAATAAACCGTTTCCCCTTTAACTCAGGGTGTCAGGTTTTTTTTCTCAGCAACAGCAAAAGTAACTAAGACAAGTATTATGAACACATAAACCACAAAGATCATTATTTAACATCTAGAGCAGTGTGTGCTGCATGATAGGTGCCCAATAAGTATGTGTCAAGTCAATGAACAAATAATTACCTGTAGACAACTGGAAGTAGAGGCATACTTCTGCTACTATTCTCATTCATTTACTGATGAAATTTAAAGTGCCTCTGATCATCTCCTTGACAAAATTATTTATGGCAATTATTAATAACGCTTCATTTAATAATAATAAAATAACTTCAGTGTATGGTATGTAACATATGTCAGACACTCTTTGTATATATTAATATAATTAGCCCTCATAACAAATTTATAAGAACTGACAAAAAAGTGTGTATTTAATCCTTTAAAATTTGATACAGTAAAAAAAAATTCCCACTTGTTTTAAATACATTTATTCTACATGTTCTTGTCACTTTCGGAAGCCGTGTGTAAGTCCTCTTTTTGAGTGTCTTTTCATGTCTGTCTCAGTGTCCTGAATCAATTAAACAGGTTTATGGCAATTTCTGTCAAATAAAAAAAAATTATGATATGTCCTCATTGACCTTATTCACCAGTTTGGCAACATACAACATCTAGTTTTCCCTCAAAATCAAAAAAATTGAGCCTGCGAGATAGCTCAGCGGCCTAACACACCTGCTTAGGCAAGCTTAGGCAAGCTTAGACAAGCTTAAGCAAGAGCAGGGATGGCGGTTCGAACACCAGAAACACATGCTGTGCCAACCCCACCTCCAGGGCAGGCTGAGCAGGCCAGAGTCTGGGCATGGTGGCACCGGGAAGGCTGAAAGGAGGAGGATCACCACAAGTCCAAGCTGTGTAGTGAGACCCTGAAACAACTAAGTACATTTTTTAAAAAAAAATCAAAAACTGTCATGAAAGGTAAACACTTTGAATCAATTTAGGTCATAGAAGAAGCCAGGACAACGTAAGCAAAGACAGTCACAAAAGAGGACTCCAAGAACTGCTTTGGAAAGTGGGAAGAGGGAGGGGAAGTGTTCAAAGACATGGAGACTACTTTGCAAGATGTTAATATTAATCTGTCTTCATGGGAATAATATTTTTAAAGTAAATATGCACTGTATCTTTTGATCACTCCTTGTATGTACCATTATTGTACCTATTTTACATCTGAGGAAATATAAGCACAGAGTAATTCAGCAATTCACCATAACATAAAACAAATGACTTGAACCCAGACTTTAGACCACTACACTGTATAATCCCTCCAAGAGTCAATGTCTAACATCTTTTCTTCACCTCACTTACAGAGGGTTTGAGAAAACAGCTTTCTCTTTTATTCTCTCTGACTGCTTGATTTCAGAGAATAACAGTGCCTCATAGCCTCATCAGCTTTTGCTAAATTAACTCAATTTCACTTATTTATGTATGACCATCTTATAAACTCCTAGAATTATAATTACTAGTTACCAGAATATTTAAACTAGCATAACATGCAGGACCATATCTTTACTTCTGATGATGTCATGAAATTAGCAATAACTAGAAATTTTAAGGTGGAATGTCCAGAAAGTTTTCTGGTGCTGTAAATTTCATCTTTTTTTTCCCACTGCAACCACCCCTCTTAAGGAAGAGAAAATTGAAAGCAGAAGAACTGAACATAAATGCTTATTTTTCATTAAGGTGGGCAGCAATAATAGCAAGAGATTGAACATTTTTAGATTTTGCTGTACGTTTGCTATGTGCCAATCACTTTGTTATAAGATTTAAGAGAATTCAATCCCTTCATTTGATAATGCATAAGTACTACTGTGTTAGTCAGATTACAGACAGTAATTCCAAGGTCTTGGCCAAGAGGCAGTGGTAAGTCTGAGATTCATGTTCCCTGTCTGTTCTCAAAGGAAGAACACTGTTCTCAGGGGAAGGCTTGATTTGAGGCAAACCACCAAACCCAAGATAATTGCCTCCTACAATCTGATTGTCTCTGTCTCCTTTACCTTCGCACTCCCGACCAGCATTCCACACCCTGAATTCTATTTGAGGATTCAATAGCTGAGGAGTGGTGGGGAGAACCACAGCTCTGTCTGTACAGACCACAACTGTACCCACTCTCCACGCGTTAACACCCTTACACCCAGGATAGGGTACAGACAGTGACGAGTTTGCACATGCTTTGAAAAGTACATTTGCAAAGATTTAAAGAATGTATTTTGCCTATTGGATGAAGTCCTCTCTGAATATTAGTAAATAATACTGATACACCAGGTAGCAAAACCTTCCAAAGTTACAAAGTCATCTTTACAGAATGGAAAGCACTTTATGACTCTCCTATAAGAATGGGTGTAAGCAAATAAAGTCAATGCTGCCAACTCAGAGAATGGGGTGCATAAGCATCTTGAATTGTTTCTCAAATGTGTTAGGACTTCATGAAAAGTCTCAAACACATTAAACCAGAAGATTTTCATACACATGAGGACACAAATTGAAACCACATGTTTTTCAGTCATTTACACGTAAATCCTTCACGTAATATTGTGTAAGTGCCTTCTCTACGTTTGTAATATCTTTGGGCATTTTTATAAGTCTTTCTCCTTAAAAACAGGAAGCTATGTTTTGCCAAGAATAAATAATCTTAAAATAACAAACTATTTCAGACCACCATGCTCACTTCAAGCAATAGAGCTTTGTGTAATTCCTCAATCTTTGCAATGTCTTTTTTTAATTGGTTTTGCTGTGGGGCCAGTTCTACCCCATACATTTTCCAGGAAAGTGAAAACAGATTGTTCAGATGAGCTTAATTCCTTATTTTCCACATCAACAATTGTTGCAATCATTCTCTAAGCTTCTGTGTTTATGTTTTATGTTCAAATGAGATATTAGCAAATGGACATGAACAAGTTTATATGCAAATGAGATAGAACCAATTAACATCATTGCTACACCATCGTCCTAAGGCAGATGCTGCAGGAGGTGGGTTGTGAGAGCTGTGCCTTCAGGGAGCTTTTGGAAGAGCAGGAGGTGGTGAGCGCAGGAGGACTAGCAAAAGCAGAGCTCCTCAGAAGATGTGTAGTGAGCTCTAAAGCATGCTGGCCCTTCAGAAATGCCACAGCTGAGGCAAGAGGGAAGTGTTCTGCCTTGTCACATTCACCTGTCCCTGCACACATAATGGCCTCAGAGATAGAGAAATGTGCCCCACACCCCACCCAAAGGGGCACCTCGGCGGAGTGCTACAGTGTCCATTCAAAAGACTCTTCAGGTCTTTATGAGAATTAATCATTTGTTAATATAAAACTTATTTAATCTTTCAGTCTTATTGACAATATGAGTTGAGGAATAGATAGTCATTCAATCTACTAGGAAAGACATGACATCAACAGCTCATTTGTTAGGCAAATGTCAACATTAAGCCCAGAGATTTCATTTTATGACACTGAACATGCAACATCTGGAAGACGTTATTCAAAATAATTTTCTGCTCTTGTCCCCTGTGATTCCCTCAAAGATAGAACACCAATAAAATATAAAGATACTGTGAAAAGGAATGTGACTGTAGAGAAAGAGGCAGCGCTAAAAAAAACTGTGGGCCAAAGTTAATCTAAATTTCTATTCCCTGATGTTTTTCTTTTCCTCAACATTTTCCATTCAATAATTGGTTCACTACTTTATTCATTGAGCACTAATTAATAACCCCCTATCTTTAGAGACTAAAACACAAATGACATGAGATCTTGCCTCTAATGATCATTGAAACAATCAGAAAATGACATGGAAACAATGTTGCAATATTCCTAATAAAATATGGTCTAGTTTACCTGTGAATTCTTAGATGCTGAAAAACTTTCTTATTTTTTTAATCTCAGCCTCATACTTGGCAGTGTCAAGGATTCATCCTAAGGAACCTTTGAATAAAGACTCCCCTCTTGGAGATTTCCAATCTTAGTCACAAATTACAAGTACTACAAGATATTCTTAGGGTCTACCAACCAGGTCCTGATTTTACCTACCAGTAAAATGGCAGCAAGCATAGTTGCTGAATGAGCCATTCTCTATAGGAAATTCATCTAGAAAATACTTACAGATACCAACTGTGTGCCTGGTGCTGGGCTAGGACCTAGAAATACAGCCATCAACAAGGACTCCTCCCTCTAGGAGCTTATATGCTAAGGGCAAAAGCCAAATGATAGCTAAGTAAACCAAGAAGTGTGTACCATGCTACTAGATGTCCCCAAGTAGTATGAGGTAAGGGCAGCAGAGGAAGCCAACACAGAACATAAGTGAGAAGGTGTTATTTGAGCAACCAGAAAAGACAGGAATGTCAGGAGGAGAGTGTTCCTGGTGAGAGCACGCCAGGGCTGAAGCAAGTGTGGGCTCCCAAATCTCTACAACTCCTCTGCCAGTCTTGTCACTGACACCCCATCCATCCCACCCAGCTGGGACGCAGCACCCTGAGTGTCCACAATTCCAGCTGCATCATCTCTTCATTGTGCCTTCTCCTCTGGTATGAACTCCAACTTGAACGTATCTGCAGTGTTTAAGGACGCCTTGATGCAGAACCCAGATGGCATTAGGTCCTGTATCCTGGCAACTTCCCTGCTGTTTCTGCCATCTGAGCAAGGGACACTCCACTTCACAACGGAAACAAGACAAAACAATGCACACCACATTGCCAGTAACTGCAGCAGCAATCCAATAAACAGAAGAGGCATCTTTTCCAAGAACTGATATGAAACTATAGAAGAGTCATCGCCCTCAATTATAGAATGTAGCATATTAGAATCCCTCATAGTTGGTGGTATCAGATACAGTGCAATTAATTTTTTAAATTTGGAAAATATTTAACAATGTATACATACAACATGCAAATATATATACTTCTATATGTGCATGCACACTCTACATGAACATTGATACATATTTATGTGTGTGTGTGTATTTACACATTTTTCCACATTTTCTTTTCATGTAAAACACATAGACACCTATTCCTTATCTTTTTGCTGTTGAGGTAAGGGCACAGACACACTCATATATCTAAGAAGAGAGTCATCTTTCAGGAAATATGAACTTCACTTAGTAATCAGTATGCTCTGTGATGTCCTGTGACTCCATCATTTGACATTAGTTGTCTAGGACATGGTCATCATGACGCCAGTAATGCTAGCAATTTCAGTCAATGTTCAATTAACTATTCATTCTTTCATCCAAACATGATAATCACCCTGGTGACAAAATGATATTTAACTACACTGACCAAAAATATTAGCATAAGTGTAAATTCAAACTTCAACTGTATAGATACAAGAGAGCAAATGTATTTCTTGGGTAAACTCCATGGCATCAGAATAATTTTGTTCTCCATATACTTTATACTTTTTCCCTACTCAAAAATGATCTTGTATCCCTAAGGACAGCAAAATGAATATACAGCATTCTAGTAAAAGTCAGAGCTTGTTTAACAGTTCATAAATCTATAATTGCTGACTTAAGCAGATTAAAAATTATCATTTAGTTTCAGTGTTTGTTTAACTCTTACCTACAACACTCAGAACCCATATCCTGGTCAATCATTTCCAATCTCTTCACATTCATACTACTTATGTTACAGTCAACCAGTCAACAAGTATTTATTGCTCTGCCAAATTGGCAAAATGCACATAGCAGGAATAGTAAATTCCTTCTAAAGCCATATTTTCTAGAAAGGCATCCATATGGTCTTTGCATGAGTAAAGGCAGAAACACAAAATATTTCTTGAGAGCTCTGGTCAGTATTTCCTTCAGTCACACATACAAAAGAAACTGAAAAGGGATGCCTTCAAGGCTGTTTACTTAGAAGAAGCAGTCTACCTAGGAAGTAGTCAGATCATGTTATCATTGCTGTTTGACTCTCAAAGACTTTTGGATTCATCTCTTTTCTAAATGGAACTGTAAGATAAATCTTATTCTAGTCTCCTAAAGTTTTCTGTATAGATTATATTTAAATCAATTTATACAATTTAATTATGTTTATAAGTGTGAAATCCAGATATTGAAAAAGTTTAAAGCCATTAATGTTATAATTTTAAGCAAACATATTTGTGCTACATTTCTAAGTCTCAATTTCTAGAAGAAAAACACATTTCCTCCTTTTTGGGAAAATAAAACATGTTACATTTTTTAAAAGCCACAGAGGAAGTTTAGGGCAGTGAAGGAATTTATTATTACTGCTCTTCTACATGATATCATAATGATGGACATGTGTCACAATATATTTGCCTAAAACCGTGGAATGGACAACAAAAGATAAATTTAGTATAAAGAGACTTTAGGGATTCAACTCAGGCCCCTGTACTTGCTAGGCAAGCACTTATGCCACTGAGCTATCTCCCCAACTGTAAACAGACTTTAGGTAGTAACAATGGATTGGCATTGTCTCATGAATTGTATCAAACATTCCCTACCAATCCCTGATGTTAATATGAAGAGCAATGCATGTAGGGTTAACATATGATGGTAGTATGTAGGGTGATGCGCTGAGACTAGGCATGGTGGTGCATGCCTCTAGTCCCAGCTCTTGGGAGCCTGTAAACAGGCAGATCACTAGGAGTCTGATCTAGTAGTGAGTCCCTGAACACCCTGTAGATCTTTCCCTAAAAAATACAATCAATCAATCAATAAATAAAGCTCAACCTGCGAAAGTATTAAAATATTCAGTTATAAATTTAAATAGTTTTAGAAATTATGCCATTATTAATAAGGTCTTGATGCCCATGTCCTGGTAAACATGGGCATCAACGTCAGCATCTTAATCACTTCCTAATTTTAGTGTATAAGTCTGCTTTTGTTTTGATATGAAGTTTGAAAATGAAAGGGAACGCAAGTAGAACAGTACGTGCAAATGTCCATCCACAGCACACATCCAGCCATTCGCACTTATCAATCACAGACATAAGACAAGAGGGTGAAGCAGAGAGTTGGCCTGGAAGCTGTCACCATTATGTTACATCTTCTACAGAGTTATCTATGGGAATCTAATAACTTGGTTTCACAGGTGCCTTATAAGTAAGACACTTTTAAAACACAAGGTGGGTAGAAAAGTGCTGATCCAGTCACTAATATCTATGCAAATCCTCCTAGACAGGTTCGAGAAAAAGGAGAAGTGTCAGTGGCAAGTGGTATTTTGGCATTGTCAAGCCTGTGATTTCTGCTAGGGTTACATTTATACCTATCTGGTGAGCTTAACTGACTCCTCAAGGATACAAAGGATGCTTTAAAACATGATGAAGTACTGTGATGACCCTATTATGCTTCTACCATAAAAATAATTTTCACACTTAAAAACATTTAGAAGCATCGATACAGGAGTTCCAAGAAAGTATCAGTAACTCAAAGGGGAAATAGAACTCAGAAAAGTTTCCAGGAACCTGAAACTTTTCCACTAGGAAATACATTCAAATATAAATTAAATTATAATATCTATGCTAACAACTAAGGAAACCACAGACTCAGGAAAGAAAATTAGAGAACCTGTAATTTCAAATATCCACAGCAAGAGTCTAAATTTTTCCTTTCTTCTAGAGTCTAACAGTAGTCAATCACTCCTAGTTTTCATAGTCAAAAGCCAAAACTAAACAGAATTTTTAAGAGGCCTCAGAACAAATAAACACAAAGCACAAGTCAATACAGTTGTCTGGATTATTATTTTCCCATTTAGTGCACTTGCTCATTGTGTTAAGGGTTTCTGCAGAGCTGGGACCTTTATTTTTAAATTTCGTTAATATTTTCAGCCACTACTTTTCTCACTGTCTTCCTAATCACCTTCATAATCCCAAGTTAATTTCAATTAATTTAGGCTCATTTTTTTTATTCAGAAAAACTACTTTATTTCAAAACCTAGCTAAGAAAATAAAAGTATTCCTCTCATAAAGTTCCTTTTGCCACATGATAAAAATTACACTCAAAAATGAAGATGATGTGGTCCCAAATATTAGAATGGCTGTGTTGTCTGCAGTTCAAACAAGTGTACCCTAAGCACAGATCAGATCTTTGCAGAGATTCTAGCCGAGATCTCCTAAACTAAGAATAATTGGGCCCCTAAAGGTTACCTAGTCAATGATAGATTCAGTCTCCTCTTGAGGGAGTCCTGATAAGAAGTTTTAAATAATTGGACAATTGAAACCTAAATTCAAACTGTGAAGTAATGAAATGAATATAAATAGATTTTTGAAAACCATAAGTCTTTTGGTAAAGTTAAATCAACTCTAACCTACCACCTGAGTCCTTGAAATTTTTGTGTGCACCAATACCATTTGGATTATTTAGCAACACTGCACTGCCCCCAACTCGAAGACAATGGGCTTGGGAGCGGCTCAGGACAAATGCCTTACTGATAGGCACCTTCATGCTACCACAAAAGGCAGGACCACAGCCTTCATCCAGCCATGTCTCATGTCTACTTTTGCCTCACTCTTTCCTTTGTATGTATAACACACATTATATCTGATATCTGGATGTCAGCTCACTACTCTGAAGTTGCAGAGAAAAGGAACGAAAACAATCTTTGCTGTCACTGCTCACTACAGGAGGACTTTTTTCTCTTCTATCGCTCTCTCCATCATAAAGTAAAATTTGGGTATAAGATACAGTCCTATTATCTCCCATAAGTATGACTTTTGTCTTCTGTCTGGAAAATAGTACAAATTATTTGTGTTTGCACTAGTTCTTTAAACTTAGATTTCATCTCCAAGTTCATGTACAAAACTATCACAGATAGCTACCGGCTAAATTTTTAAAAACAAATAAAAGAAAAAATGAAGACTCTCTGGCCTTCCCACCAATCAGACATCTCCCTGCACATGAGTTAGTGCATGAGTGATTTTTTTCACTTTAGCTTTCACATCGACCTCACCTAAACTGTCCAACTATCTCAACTCATTACCATACTGTGCAAGATGAGACTAGTCATTCCAAGTTTAGAAGAATCCACTAGCCACTATGTTTTCTCTACAAGTTGGAACTCTGTAGCACTTTCTACCAAAACTTATTGCATTCTGATCCAATACATAATATCGTTGGTCTTTTTTAGATTTCAGAAACTAATGACAAAAAATACGTTATTTCTATTAAAAGGACTCTGTGCTACTCTGAATGCAAAGAGTTAATATTATGCTCAGAATTGTTTAGCAACATATTACTTTCAATTCATGGCTTGTGGGAAAAATAACCATGTACATTACACATAATTTAATTTGAACCCAGAGCTGAGTGCTAAAATCATTTTTGCGTAGAAAGAAATGAAATGTCAACATTTAAAACACTGAAGTTCTAGACTCACAACTTCAAAAAAAGACAATAATCTTACATTGAACACGGATGTACCTGGGAAAGTAGAAACTATCAAAACTTGAGGCACTTACCAGAAATGGACTCCAGCAAATGCAGGAGACGCACATGATAGCCAGGAGCTGGATGACCATTTCGAAATGATGAGACCTGCCTTGTCTATGATGCTGACTTTTAAATTTAACTCTTAAAAGTGTAATTCCTGTGATGGCATTGCAAAAGAAAGAAACACCAAGTGATAGGAGGCCCAAGAAAGAAAAAAGTAGAAGATAAAATCTGTCTTCCCAATCTTCAATGTCTTCAGTATTGTAGAAACACCAGGTCCTTGTGGCTTGGATTTTATACTCGCTATGCCCAAGAATGGGCAACAAAGCTATAAAAATAGCAAATAGGCACACGCCGCTCAGCATCATTTTCACATGTTTGGATGTAATTTTTGTGGAATGAAATATTGGCTGGGTGACCCCAATACACCGTTCGATGGCCATCACACTGCCTAGAAACAGTGGGCACAGCCCAGAGAACACCATGCTGATGCCAAAAACACTGCAAAGGACATTTGACTGGTCAAAGCGGATCCAGTCCTTATCAGAAGCATACACAAACACTGCTATGGCTCCGTTGATGAGATGGCCAAAGAAGTCTGTGATGACCAGCCCGCTAGCCAGAAGCAGAAAAGACGCTTTGGACTTCTGCCTGAACCTCTGGTATGCCTTCATGAGAATGGCAATGGCTAAGCTGTTGGATAGGATCCCCACTGTCATGAAGATGACTGAAAAAAACACCGAAAGTCGGTTTTCAGTCTGGCAGGTGGAGTTTGAAAGAAGCACAGTTGCTGGAGAGTCTGGCTGCCTTGAATTGTTCATGGACATCGTTGTGGAAATCCCAGCCGGTCACTCAAGGCATCTCCCTGTCACAGCCCAGCAGGCTGGCAGTCCAGGCATCTGTAAGTAAGGAGAGAGGAATTATAAACCCCCAATTGCTGCCCATCTGCTATTTAAGACTGAAGTGTCCGGCGTTCCAAGGTGGGATCCGATTTGTCCAGCCTATCATGAGCAAGGTTGCATCATCTCATCCCCAGAGCAGCACCGTCTGCCTAGGGCTCACTCTCCTTTTCAAGCTAATAAGGTGCCAGAATTGTGACCTCTTGGTTGACCTGCTCTCCAAACAGCCACCTCCTAAGTGTCCTTCTGACAGTTTGCTGACACCTTAAAGCTCGTTCATAAGGATCATAAAATCACTAAAACGATTAGCTTTAAATCCACCACAGCTGTTGAAAGCATAACAATCTATTTCACTAAACGCACTTCTAAAATGTCTTTACTCTCTTTTTTGTTGAGCCCTGTCCCCAGACTGCGGATTATTCCCTTGGTGGACCACGTGCTGGATCCTCACGCAGATGTCGCTCTGCCTTAAACTTTGGGAGGAGGACCAGCAAACTCAACAGAGCGCTTCTCAATTTGTTCCTAAAACCTAAATGACACAGCACACCACCAACCCACGAAGGCAGAATGGGGCAAGGGCTCCGGGTCTCGACGCACCTGCATAAGCAGTGGTGTTCGTGATGAGTACAGAGGCGTCCACGCTTTTGCCAGGGACTTCTACCCACCAGCCGTTAAGTTACACCCTCCGAGCTGTAACGTGCAATGCGGAGCATTTATTGGGTATGCTTGCCCTGTGAGCTGAGGCTTGAGTCACAGGCTCTGAATACACACAGTCGACCGCAGCCACCCCGCCCGGAGCTCCTCTGCTCGGCGGTTCCCACGTAGGTAGCTTCCCGGGAGGCTGGGAATTTCGGAACCAGCCCTGCCTACAACCCGCCCGGCCGGAGCGGAGCCACTGGAGCCGCTTGGAGGCGGCCTCCAACCCAGGTCTTCTTATTCACTGACTTTCGGCCGTTCCCAGCCCTGGGCCCCAGGCAACGGCTTGTACCATCCTCCCTACACCTTCCAACTTACTCAAACTTTCTGCAAGTGCTCCAACATCGAAGGGTCGCTGCCCTCCCACCCAGGGGTCGCCACAGGCCTGCACCGGCGCGGGCGAGGGGTGCCCGCAGGGAGACCCTGAAAGAGATGCAGGTCGCTCCCTCTGCCTGCTTCCTTCCCCCGACGTCCCTGCCCTACCACATCCCAGCGGCCCAGCTCACGGTCGGAGAGAGAGGTTCAGCCGGGTCCCTTCTGCCTCTCCAGGTCCCGGCAGCCTGCACGGTGTTGTCCAAACTTGTCCCCAGTCACTGCCCCAGCAGCTCCTCGGGGCCTCTCGCCGGTGGGCCGCTTAAAGCAAGCCGGACAGAGAGGAGCCCGCAGCAGCCGACGAGGGAGCTGTTACCTCGGGGTCCGCGGCCGCGGGTTGCGCTGTCCGCGGAGCCTCGGGCGCGCCGCTCCGTGCGCCATGGCGCGCAGCCCCGCCCCGGCTGGAGAAGCGCGCGCGCTGCCAGGAACCTCTCGCTCGGCCGCCGCCGCCTCGGGGCTCGGTTCCCCCACCCCGCGGAACCCGCCGACAGCCTCTGGCCGGCGAGCGATCGAGGGCACCTAGCCGCGTCCGCAGCCTGGGCGGGATGCAGGGCTCAGTGACCTCCGCCCCTTCTTCGGCTCGGTCCTCTCCGCCCCCTTTTCCACCGCCCGGAGCTGCACCGGGAGGGACTAGGGCACAGGTCTTGGAAGCCACAGCCCTCCTGTCCCCGCAGCCGGACGGGCTACGGGCAGGCGCTGTTCTGGGTAAACTCACTGCGTAGCGAAGGGGACCACTTAAGAGGCTTTAAGATAGAAATCAGGAGAAAGGCTAGCTAGCTAGGGAGTGCCTGACAGCCCTGAAGACAGCGGACGGAAAGAAGCCGGGCCTTTAAGGAGAACTTCCTGACCGGTGTCTCCAGGGGGTGAGAAGCAGGTGTTCTGGCCAACTGTTGTGAATAGAAACATAGCCCAAGGGTCCGCTCACGCAGAGGACAGGACCTTTTCCAGCTGTTTGCGGAATGAGAAGGCAAAAGGGCAAGATGCTAGGTGTGCTCGAAAAATACAGTGGGTGTTTACATTCAAAAGAGTATTACAAGACGCCTTGTCTTCATGGCGGCCAAACACTTCCTCTCCTTTCACATCTACTTATCCCATGGCTCTTGCCACTTTCTGAAAGCCTTTTTTCATGAGTGGCTGCCTCGAGGTCCAAATCAATTCAAAATATTTACTTTTAATGGTCACTTCGACTTTGAGGAAGACCTAGAAGTCACACGGTGTGAGATCCAGTAAATAAGGTGGATGAGGACGCTTGGTCACGTTTTTCAGCGCCTGCCTTTGCCTTGGGCAGCACTAGACAGCCGCAGGTGTTGTACTGTGGATCACACCTCCTAAAGACAGTCACGACGCAGGACGTGCAGAGCCACTTTAGAAACTGGCAAGAGATAAGCACGATAGGAGCCCAGGGACAGGGAGGCGTGCGGACCGGGATCAATGTATCTTTTATTGTAATCTTTAAACTGAAACAATCACCTTATTTTTCGATCACCCTCATGCACTCTAGAAGAGTGCTGGCAGAGAAAAGATTTGTGACCTTTTTGTGCTTATAAAAGTTCACTGACTGGTGAAAGAATTTCTGGTGATGTGTATACCCAAAGAGACATGTAGCTAACAAATTTTATGAAGCTCAGTCTATGATAAAAAAAAATTATCTACTTTATCACTGTGATTCTAGCCATTTGGTACTATAATTGTGGCTTCCCTAATGTCACACTGATCCATTCCTATTAACTGCGCTTCATCTCTTGCTAAGCAATACGTGAATCTATTACTGACTTTTGGTCTTTAAATTTAGTAAAATGTGTGTGTGTGTGTGTGTGTGTGTCAGGTTAAGCCCATCCTGGGGGCAGTGCTAGTGTGGCTTGTGGTGCCAGAATGAACTGCACTTTAGACAGCTGAGCTATCTCTCCAGCCCAAATGTTAGTAAAATGTTGCTACTGCTAATGTGAAAAACCAGTGGTGCTACATGAGAAAAAATTCCACTTCTCCATTCTCAAATCAGAAGAGGCCTTAAATTCCTGGATATTGGAAAGTAGCATAAGATGCAAAAATTAGATAAAATAAATTAGCTATTAACTGCAGAAAAACACGCTTGCTCTGTGTTCTCCAGTGGTAGATATTGAGATTGTTTTCGTTGATATGATCATAACTTAGAAAAGAAACAGTTGCTGAGATATGGTCAGAGAATTGAATGTTTTGGTTAATCAAATGTTTTGGTTGGCAGGGAAATATTATACCTGGATGACCAGTAGCCAAAGAACATATGTGTAATAAGTCACACTCGAAATATGAATGATACAAGGTGCTGCTCTTTCTTTTAATGATTAATAATAATTAACCATACATTGAAATTATTAGTTTCCTTGTATTCATTTCCAGCAAAATGAATTCCCATGGAAGTCTTGTTCTCCACTCCATCCTCATGCAGGACAATGCCTGGCCGCTCACCAAATATTTAAAGTAGTAAGTGTTACAGGCAGCATTTCCAGTAGTGTAATTCTCCATTTCAGAAACTCCCAGGGTTTGTCTGGAGCACCTCACTAACTTCAGCTCCTATAACTCCAGTAAGAGAACAAAAAAAAAAAAAAGAAAGGAAAGAAAAGAAATTCTCAGTTCAATGCCAAACTGCAGCATTCATTATGTAATATATTCAAAACCATTTTCTTCTTCAAAGTACTACATAACCACATTATTTTAAAATCTATTTTACATATATGATTAGAATGTCTCATTTAGATTCCATTCCCTAATTAGGACTATTCTACTTAAGGATTAATACAAGATTCAAAAACACCTGCTTCTCATCTCCTCCAGCTACAATATTTTCCCATTAGTAGAACAAAGGACTAATCTATGAGGAAGAATAAACAATTAGCTTCCTGATAGGAAATTACACATGTACTCATTGTTTCTGGCCTTATGTAGGTCAAGTTCGATTCATTATTCAGAGCCCCAAGGATAACCTCTGAGAATTGGTGAATGGGAAGATGAAGAGAACTAACAGACAAAAAAGTAGGGGGAGGTTGATAAACCCTTTGGAAAAGCAGTGTGATTTCATCATTACTTTCTAGACATGGACACTAGGAAACCTACTCTCTTTCATATCCATTCCAGAAATGCACTAAGATCTCAGTTTTTACAAGTAGTGATTGTGGGAAGCAGAGATTGTGTGGTGGGGACAAAGCCCATAGCCCACATTCAGTATGGCTTCTGAGATAATAGCACAAGGTGCTTACTTTTATGAACTGCACTCCAGAAACCTTTATGTAATTTCACACAGCAGAAGGCAAAGCTCTCACCACCCTATCAGGAGATAACTATTGATAGGTGTATGCTAGGCAATCACTTTTGTCTTTTTGGTTCCAGGGATAGAACTCAGGGCCTTGTGCTTTCCAGGCAGGTGCTTAAGCTGCTGAGCCATCTCCCCAGCCCACCTTTCAGGATTAGAAGCAGGGCCCTGTGCCCAGAAGATATACACAATATGATTAAAGTCAAAGAAATAGGAACTCCGTGACATTGAGTTTGAAATAGAACAGCATAGAGGTCAAGGGAAGTGCTAGAAGCTCATGTGCCATGAATATTGATAGTGGAAGCATATCCCATTTTGGTAGCAAAGAACATATGTTTTGTCTTTTAGCTTTTATTATGTAATCATTTGATACATAAACTGATTTATGCAAAGCATGTAAATTATGAAAGTGTAAGTAACCCAAGAACCTACTACCCAGTTGAGGACTGCCTTTGTTTGCCTGTGACAAGAGATGTTTGTTTTAAAAGTTCAGAAGCCGGAAGTCCAAACTCAAGGTGTGAGCTAGGCTGGTGCTTCTTGAGAGCGCTCTTTGGGAGTGAATCTGCTCCAGGCCATCCCTATTCCCAGGGATCTGATGGCAACTTCAGGTGCTCCCTGGTTCACCCCAACATCCATTTTCATTTCCCCCTGTGTTCTAGGTCACCATGCTTGCATGCCATCTCCTCATGCAGACATCTTACATAGCAGATTAGGGTCCAGCCTACTTCAGAGTGTTAACTATGAAAGGAGGTTTTCTGTGTTAAAAAAAAAAAAATAAGGTTTTTTTTTTTTTATCACTTTCTATAGGGATTTATTAGAATATCAAGGATTGATGGAAAACATCAGTTCCATGTTAAGTCTAAGGCATTTGATATTCAGAAACACAGTGATGTTAAGTTTAAGTGCCTGTTATAGAGTAATAGTATCAACAAGCATCTCTTCTGGAGGGTTAACAACTTAAGTTTGCAGAACAAAAATTAGAGAAAAAGAAGGGCTACAAAGATAGCCAATATTTTGGCCCTTAACCCTCTAGGTCAATGAGGACTCAGGACATAAGAGAACCTGTACTATAATGTCCTATAACTCAGTGTTGTCCCAAATTTTCTGTTCAAGGAGATTATGGGGCCACAGATGAAAGGGATCTAATGTATAGTGTGCCTAAGGAGAGCCACCTAAAGAGAAAACATTCTCTCAGGCTTTCACAGAGAGCAAACTGGTCAAGCAACAGCCATGACTCATCCAGATGGCTGACACTGACAAAACATCTATAAACTGCTGTACATGGTTTCAAGGTAAATCCTGAGGGGATTTGACTGACCTTATCAGATACAAAAGTTACATTTTTTTGTTATATAGGTCTTGCTTTAACTTGGTCTTAACCATCCAACAGAAAAGTTTAACCACGAGGTATAAAAATTAAAGCCGTATTAATATGCTGAGCTCAAGTCAATAGCTTCTGACATTGCCCATTCTGCTGATAACCCACTACTATTATGGAATATTGGACTATACATATAACTACTTTCTCTTATTTCAATGAGAAGAAATATTTGTACTAATAATGTTTAGGAGTTATCAAGTCTGCATCTTGTACTTTGAACAACTACTATGAAGACAACAATATGCATTGTATTAATTATTGTGGCTGTCCTACTAATGTGTTTTGAAACTGTCTCATTGTTATTTATTTTTTATTAAAATTAAAATTAATAAAATTTCTAAAATTAAATTAATACTTTTTTTAAAAAAACTATGAAAGGAGGATAACTAATTACTTCTGCAATCATTCTATTTCCAAACAAAGATGAATTCTGAGATACTCATGATTATAACTTCAACATATCTTACTTGGAGATGATGGTTCCATGCATAACAAAAACGATGTTACAATGTTACCAATAGTTTATCTACCTATGTATCTCTGCCTCCATTCCATGA